>JAJIBD010026576.1:0-123574 GCA_021461705.1 Cryptotis parvus
GGGAGGAAACAGATTAGCCTCGAATCAAAGAGCAAAAAGCGCAGCAATCTTTCTCATGACCACCTAAAGATAAAGGAAAAACCGATTCATGAAGACTTAAAAAATGAGGCAATAACCCCATTTAGGAAGGTTTGCCACAGGTTTGGAAGATCAAGTCCTTATACTTTAAAATATTTAGCTGATTGGAGCGAAAATAGTCAGTGGGTATTGGGAGACTTTGAAATGGTAGCCCATACTTGTCTAAACAAATCACAGTACATGCAATGGCAAATGGTATGCAGATGGGGTTAACCCGAATATTGACACTTTAAGAGAAAAGGAATCAGGCCATACTATAACTTTTGCCATGCTAAAAGGTGAAGGTGAAATGGAAAAAGAAAGCAAAAACAAGCGACATTACCTGAACCTATTTTAAAATTTGCTCCGAGACAGCATTAAAAGGAAAGAGTAGGTTCCAACCCAGAATTTCTAGGTAGCTATAGCAAAATTTACCAGGGTCGTGATGAACCATACTTTGATTTTGTTGGGAGATTATGTGAAACAATCCAAAGACAGGTTCAAGACCCAACCACTCAAGAAATCCTAAAACGAAACTTAGCATATGAGAACGCTAATCAAAAATGTCGAGTATTACTATATAGTATTAAGGAAAAAAGGATGACCTCATGGGGTATCTAAAGGCCTCGTAGAAATGTCGGTTTAACCTCCCATAGAACACAGGATGATATAGGAGGCTTATCCCATACAGCAGGAGGATCAGGAGAGGGATGAAAATGTCAGACAGCTTTAGGGGAGAAACAATAAACTTCAAAGGATAAACAATAATCGGAGAAACTATTCTAATAATCGTAACTCCACCCTCGGAGGGCCCCACCTGGACCATGCCCAAGGTGCAGAAAAGGAAAACATTGGGCCAGAGACTGTCGGTCTTGAGGCGAAGTCAGCCTCAGGCTTCCATCTGGACAGATAACCTGCTTTAGCTTCGGAAAGAAGGGACACACCCGTAGAGATTGGCCCATCTTCTAAAACTATCAATACAGGGCAACATTCTAATAATCCCCTTTAGAAATGTTACATGGACCCTCCCAGGTTCCACAAGCTCCGCAGGCTCAAATAACATCTATGCCTCCCCTAATGCGGAAACTGGGTGGGGGCCAGCCCCAGGCCCAGCTGAATCCAGGGGCACCTCTCCTTCATTCCACCTGCCCAGTATCCTCCGAATCAGAATCCACAGAATTACAGTCAATAAATGCTCTCTGGCCTACCCCATCAGGCAGTGGCAGTCTCGACATTCTCTGCCCTAAGACTGTCAACAATATACCCAAGTCAAGACCCCTACATGCTAAAAACAGGGATAAAGGACCTGCTCCCCAGGTAGTATGGGTTTAATTCAGGGGAGCGATTGGCTGAAATTTAAGGGAATTATGGTGCATTTCGGACTTTGGATCCTGAATCTCATGGAGAGATAATACGGTCAATATCTGTGCCAACTAAATGGACTTTTAAAAAAGGGGAACCACTTGCTAAACTATTATTATTTTTTGAGGATCCGTAGTCAGTCCGAACACCTACAGCTGGTGGCTTTAAACAGTACCAACCCATTCTGCCAACTTCATTGTTGGTTATGCAGCCACACAGAACCAAGCCCACCAGCCACCCGCTAACTATCTAGTTGGGTACACTGCCAGAATTTCAGGCCAAGCGGCCGTTATACCCATCGAAATTTATAAAAGGAAATTCAAAGGCATGTTGGATACAGGGGCAGACATATCCATAATCTCCACCATTGGCCCCCTAACTGGGCCCTAAAGAAAGTGTCCCATAGCCTGAGCGGGTAGGCAAATATCTCCTCCTCTCTTCTCCGACAGAGTGCCAGGTGGCTGCCGTGGTATTGGCCCTGAAGGGAATGTAGCCATGGTCCAGCCTTATATGAGCCCCTATGCCTTTTAACTTTATGGGGTCGAGACATGCTGGAGCAGTGGGGGGGCAGTAATCCACATACCTCGTCCAACTCCCGTCGAGCACCAATTCCAGCCTCCATAATAAGCCTAACACCGGGAGTAACCCTTTAATTGGGGCCGCTGTGGTTAAGCGCCCACTACCTATCCGTATTCAGTGGAAGTCTGACAAACCTATATGGACACCACAGTGGCCCCCTCAATACCAAAAAGTTAGAGGCGCTAACAAATCTAGTGGGAAGAACAGCTGAAATTAGGGACATATTGAGGAAACGTTTCAGAATGGAATTCTCCTGTTTTTGTAATACAAAAAAAAAAAATCAGGCAAAATGGCGTTTGCTGATTGACTTAAGGAATGTAAATTTACTATGGTCCCCATGGGAGCCCTACAACCTGGGCTCTCTCCAGCAGCTATTCCTAAGGATTGGCCGCTAATTATCATAGATTTAAAAGACTGCTTTACAGCATACCTATCCACCCAGATGATCGGAAAAGGTTTGCATTTTCAGTCCCTTCCATTAATCATAAAGGTCCTTTACGTAGGTTTCAGTGGACAGTATTGCCCCAAGGAATGACTAATTCACCTACGATGTGTCAACACTTTGTTGATGAGGTTTTGGCACCCATTCGTGCTAAATTTCCTAGGCATACATCATCCACTACATGGATGATATCCTGCTAGCTTGTGATAATTCCAGAGATCTCCAGAATTTATATAATGATGTAATGACAGTTTTACCAGAGGCTGGCTTACAAGTAGCTCCGAAAAATTCAGATGCAGCCTCCATATGAATATTTGGCTATGCTCTTGACCGCACTACAGAACGCCCTCAAAAAATTTCCATTAGTCACAAAGGGCTCAAAACCTTGAATGATTTTCAAAAACTGCTGGGGATATCAACTGGGTGCGCCTCCCTTGGTATTCCTAACTGTGAGCTCAGTAACCTGTTCCACACCCTTGAAGGTGATCCTGCTTTAAATAGCCCAAGGCAGCTAACTCCTAAAGCTCAGAAGGAATTAGATTTTTTCATGAATCGGCTTCAAAAAATCTTACCTCTCCAGATTTAATCCCGGAGAAAAGGTATGGTTCTTGGTCTTCAACACTCCCGAGTCTCCAACTGCTGCTATAGCCCAATTATCTGGACCGTTAGGAATGGGTTTACTTACATAACAAGCAGAATCGCATCGCTACACCTTACCTTGAGATGATAGCTAACCTTATAATTAAGGGAAGATCAAGAACCCAAGTATTACTTGGACATGATCCCCATGTAATTGTACTACCTGACCCTAAAAAAGAAATTGAAGCTGTTTTACCACTCAGTGAAATCCTTCAGAGAGCTTTAGCAGATTTTTCAGGAAGAAATATCTTATCATTACCCAGCTGGAAAAACCTGGGAATTTCTGAAAAGGACACCCTTTGTACTTTCCACCATTGTCCGCTCCTCTCCCATTCCTGATGCTCCAGTGTATTATATTGATGGCTCCTCATCAGGAAGGGGTGGAATTACAGGTCCTTCGTTGACCACTACTGTGCATACAAATTATAAATCTGCCCAACAAGTGGAACCTCGCCACCCTGATACATTTACTATCCCATGTATCTGGCCCATGTAATGTGGTGAGTGATTCTGCATGTGTAGTTGGTTTATTTCCTGGAATTGTCACTGCTTTTTAAATGCCCATAATCCTATAATTCAGGAGCTACTCCATAAACTACAAGATCTCCTCCGAAATAGAACATTCCCTATATACATCTCCCACATCCGCTTCACAGCCGACTCCCGGCCAATGGTTCGAGGAAACGAAGCAGCAGATCTCTTGGCAGCACCAGTATTTAAATCAGCTGAGGAAGAGCACCAGACTCTACATACAAATGCCCGCCATTCATGTACACCATGGCATCCCACGGAGACAAGCTAGACAAATTGTCCGCAATCTGTCCTGTCTGTGCTCCTTTACATTGTACATCTCATGTAGCAGGAGCAAATCCGAGGTTTACAGACAAACCAATTCTGGCAGATGGATATAACTCATACTAACTTATTTCCCAAACAAACCTTTCCTTCATGTGGTCATCGATACATATTCCCGGTTCATAAGGGCTGTTCCTATGACGCCTGAAAGAGCTAAATCTGTTTGTTCATTTTTACTCCAGTGCTTCTCCGCCATGGGTATTCCCCATACCATAAAAACAGATAATGGTCCTAGCTTACACCAGCAAAAACCTTCAAATCCTTTTATGAGGAATGGCAGATCAAACATATTACAGGAATTCCATATAATCCACAAGGACAAGGAATAGTTGAACGTGCCCACAGAACGCTTAAAACTCAGCTATTAAAGCAACGAAAAACAAGCATGCCTCCAATGGATTCTTTATCTTTAACATTATTCACCTTAAACTTCTTAAATATACCTCAAGGAGATCCCTATACCGCGGCTGAACGTCACTTTCAAGAAGATATGCAAACTCAAAAAACAGTCAATTCACCTATCTGGGTGAAAATTGATGATAAATGGATTGCAGGTCACCTCCTCATTCGGGAAGAGGCTATGCTTTCATTTCTACAGACGATAACCCTGCCAAGAAACTCTGGGTCCCTCTGCGACTTGTTAAGACTAGAATTCTCCAAGAATCAGAAAACAACTAATTTTCAATATAAAGTCCTAAATTTTAAATTGCAAGTTGCTGTTTAAACTTCCTGGATTGGTTCCTTTTTAATAATGATCTTGTTTTGCAGTCTGTGATCATGGTTCATGTCTAATATCTTGCCTTACAGCCTCCAAATATTTTCTTTTCTACAAAAAAAAAAGGGTGAAAATGGGTGGACTCTGAATCACAGTGCTCATTACAAAAATGTTTGCTAAATCAATGAAAAAATTGTTTTTCTAATGATTCTGTTCACAGGATGAGATATTCGAATCCAGTAAACCCGCGCTACAGTGCTCAATACTCCGAGACTCCTAAAACAGTGCTCGCTAAAAATTTAATAATTTGCAAAACCAATTTTCCCAATGCTCTATTCACAGGAAAAGACACTTTCTCACCATCATTTGCCGGCTTTATATTTACGAAGCGCTTGACTCGTTACCATTCATCACCCTAAATGGGTCACATATACAGCTGTAAGATATTGATCGATCAAATGTATGTGTGTGTGCATGTGGTGGCCACCATTATGTTTGTGATTAATGTTGTGTCTATGTTAATGTCTCAACTACTACCTTCTCAATTTCTGACCACTACAAACCTCTATTACATTCATCAACCCCACTGCTGATCCAACTAGATTTATCAATTTTAAAATCATCAATTCTCATACTTATTTCCCCTGCTCCACCCATGCTGGAGCTTCTATGTTCTTCCTCTCCATCCCAGACTTGGATCCCTACAAAGCCTTAAAATATCTACTTGTGATTAACCTCAAAAGTGTTTTTGTCTCGCCTAAGCTACAGGTACAGTTACAAAAGCACTGTTCCTTGCTGAAGAAAGCCCTGCAAGCACGCCTCCGCGCTCGACTTGTTTCAGGTTCAAGATATCACACCGCTGTTCCAGACACCTGCTCCAGCGCTCAAGACTCCTGTTCCAGAGTTCAAGATATCACACCGATGAACCGACGCCTGTTCCAGCGCTCAAGACTCCTGTTCCAGATTTCGTTAAGATATTACATCGATGTTCCGGACACCTGTTCCAGCACTCAAGACTCCTGTTCCAGAATTCGAGATACTTGTTCCAGTGTTCCTGAGACCCAATCCAGTGTTCCTGACAACCAACGAGTTCCTGATCGCTGCCTCCAAAGACTCATACTCATATGATCACCGCTATTGCTGTTCCAGAAGTAGCCCCACAGACTTTGAACCAGACACCACTCTTACATAAAATATAGCAAATTGACTCTCACAAATTATGGACAGTGCAAAACTATAGTCCGCTATAATCAGACAGCTAAAAACACTTTGTCTTGAACTTTGCTTTGGGTCCAAAAACAAGTTAGGATCCTAAAGTAACATGTATTATCATTTTGCAATTGGAAATGTTTTTCTTATCTTAATTTCTGTACATTACTAAATATTTCTTACCTTTTCAATTTTTATTAGTAAACTAATCAGGGGGAGTTGTTGCAGGACTCCTTTAAGGGCCGCTGCATTTGCTCAAAACATTAGCATACTAAAGGGCCTAGGATGAGGTGCAGGGAGGGATTACCTGGCGGCACAATCCCTGCTTTCCATAACAATGGGGAGGAAGGTCTGAAAGCTGCAGGGGTATAAACTAGCCGGTTTTTACCTCTCGTGACTTCTTTTGGGGCTGTGGTCACTGAAACAAGTCGCCTGCTTGCAAAGCTTTACACATGGTGGTCGCCATCTTGGCCTACACGTGGCTGGTTCCCAGCCTGGGAATCCTAAGCATCGGGTTTTTCCTTTTTGCTGATTTGTATGCCTGAACCTGTGATAAGTAAAGCTTTTTAAAACTGCATCGGATTCCTGAGCGTTCATCCGTTCTCACGGCTTCAGAGGTAGAAGGGAACTTGCTTCCCGGCACTGTCGGGACCTCTGAGCGCCCCGACAATGTATTTTATACTGGCTGGTATAAATATTCTCTATGCTACCACAATTACCTTAGACTAGCTTGGCGGATCTTACCAGCATATTTAATTGGCCACGCTGGATCTCTAAGTAATTAGACCAGAGAAATGCTGTTTGCCTCCAAGAAGTTATAATAAGCAACTAATATACAAACTATACGAAGTAGAGGTGACACTTGTAAGCGTAAGAAAAATATTTAACTTAGATTAGTATGGTGTCTTTGATACAGAGACATGCCATCTCAGAAACCCCCCTCTACCCTATAAAGGCTTTTCAAGGCAGATCTTAGCTCAAGAAATTAGCATATAAAAGGGCCTAGTGAGGCTGGGAGAAATTACCTGAGGGTGCATTTGACCCCTCCTGCTTCCTATTGGCTGTGTGGGAGAGGTCTGGATGCAGGCATAAAACTGGGCCAGCCTCTCTGGCTGTCTCTTTCTGAGCCTCTTTGGTCACTCCTCTTTGGGAGAGTCTTGTTTTTGTCTCCCTCTTACAGGATCTGGTGGCCAATTAATCTTGGCCTACACTGTAGTTTGGTCTGGGCTTATAACTTAAGTTAACAGGTTTTTCCTATTGCTGATTTGTATGCCTCAACCTGTGCTAGTAAAGCCCTTTTTAAACAGCACTGATTCCTGAGTTTTCATCCATTCCCGCCAGCTTCGAGGTAGAAGGGAACTCGCCTCCCAGCACTGTTGGGGAACCTGGGCGGCATTCTCGACAAACATCTTTGTAATGGTCTATCTCAGGGTGTCCAAAAATCTATACAGTTTTTAAGAATTTTATTATATAAGGCATCTTTGATTTTTCTAAGCAATGGAAAAGATTGATAAATGGAAGAAGATTTCAGACCTGTGTAACTGCAATAGATCACTGGAAATTAGAATTGCATTATTGGGCTTGTGTAGTTGTACAGATTTGTTGAAAATCAAAATTGCATTACATGAATTTGGCAACACACATAGATGACAAGATTTGAAGATGAAACAGATTCTGATTTTATTTTGAACATGCTGACTTAGCGACTTTGAGTTATTTCAGTGAAGATATCTAGAGACATTTAGATCTGATACTCAAAGAGTCACCTGGTCTGAGATATAATTGAATCATCTGTGCATAGGAAATAACTGAAAGTAAATTCTAATATAAATGTCAATCAAAGAACATAGAGTACATGGGGGCCGGAGCAATAGCCCAGTGGGTAGGATGTTTGCCTTGCATCACGGCTGGCTTGTGCCAGCCCGGTCCGATCCCTGCATCCCCCATATGATCTCCTGAGGCACCAGGAGTAATTCCTGAGTGCAGAGCCAGGAGTAAGCCCCTACATCGCTTGTGTGACCCAAAGCAAAAAAAAAAAAAAAAAAAAAAATATATATATATAGATATATATATATATATATATATATATATATATATATTGGAGAGAGAGAGAGAGAGAGAGAGAGAGAGAAGTGAAGTGGGTCTAGATGCAAGGCTTTAAGAATCTAAACATTGGTGTTGGTGCTAGAGAGAAAAGTTACAGAAAAAAAACATCAAAAGAGGAAGAAAAATTTATAAGACAATTTTACGGAGAGACACAATAGTAGATATATAAACTATTTCCTCAAAAGAGGCTCAAGAGATTTCCAGCCATGAATAAACTAATCTCAATTGTTCAGTGTCAATACTGTGATGCTAACAAATCTTAAGTCCAGATAGTTTGCACAAAGCGTCAACGTATGACCTATGTATGTGTTCTTAGGAAGTGAAGACAAATGATAAGTGTGTTTAAACTTGGGAGAATAATCATTTTACAACAAGAAAACTTATTTTTCTAAAACTTTACAGCCATTTAGAGTCACAATATCTTGAACAGAGGGATATAATGCTATCTATATGCTTTCTTCCCTCAATATTGTTGGGTAGGATTTCTGGCCACACTCAGAAGCGCTCAGGGCATACTACTGGCTTTTCTATGCCTGGTCGGGGACCTGATGGACTATATGTAGTACAGTGCCTACTGGTATCTCTATGCACACAACCATTACCTAAACACTTATACTATCTATTCAAAACCGTTAATGTTATTTAATACAATCACTTGATCACTTGACATTCCATTATTCATCAATTTGTCCGAGCGGCACCAGTAATGTTTCCATTTGTCCTTGTCATGTGTCAATGTAGCCCAATGGCATCTGCTTGTTTCAGGAATATGAAGAGCCCCAAACCTTCATTCAGGGTCTTGATGAAGAAGTTTGACCATCTTGTAGGTGGGCAACTATCGGGGAGCACTGCTGGGGTCCCCAACAGTGCCAGGAAGCGAAGTTCCCTTCTACGTCCGGGCCTGCTGGGAATGGGTGAAGACTCAGGAATTCAAACAGTTTTAAAAAGGGCTTTACTTCACAGGTTCCAATATACAATCCAAGAGCAGGGAAAACCTCCGACTCTGTTCCAGCTAGGCCCTAGCCAGGTGTAGGCTAAGATGGCTGCCACCACGTGTTGGGGCCCAACAGAGAATGGTGAGGACGGAGAAGAAAACACCAAGGGAAGCCCGAAATGGTAAATGGGGGGAAAAAAAAGAGAAAGCTTCTTTTTCTTGCAGCTTATTTTATAGCTCGAAATCCACCATTTTCCTCCAGCCTAGCCCATTCTGGGCTGGGCCATCTAGAGATGAAAACAGGAAAATAGCTCTATAGATAGTAGCAACTTCAGGAGACCATCTGGTTGTTTACAAGGGCCCAGAGCTAATTAAAAGCCTCCTAGCAGAGCTGGGAGAAGCTATAAGCTAAATGTAACTTCCCTGGCAGGAAGGATAAAATGCACTCAGGTAACTTCTCCCAGCACCTCACCTAATGTCTTGAGCCAAGATCTGCCTGGAAATGCCTTTATAGGGTAGAGAAGGGGGTTTCTGAGATGGCATGTCTCTGTACCAAAGACTAATACTAATGCCGTTAAACATTTTTCCAAGTCTTCACAAGAGTCTCTTCTACTTCACGGTAGTTTTGTATTTTAGTTGCCTTTGGAATTATCAGGGAGTCATACTTGCTTGCTTGGAGGCAAACAACATATCTCTCTGGTCTAATCACTTAGCTTGATCCAACGTGGCCAGGCAAATATGCTGGTAAGATCTAGCTAGTCCCACGATTTTTGTGGTAGCATGAGAGAATATTTATACCAGCCAGTACAGAATACATGGTCAGATAAGACTGCCACATTCAGACTACCCTCTATCTATGAAGTGACCTGCAGGAGGCAATCCAGGGCAGATGCAGAGGCCTAGGCTTTTAGGTGTCCTGCAACAGGCAACCAGGTGCTCTTTGACTTCCTGTGGTGTTCAGTCAGTAATTGTTCTAGTCCAGTGGTTGTCTCCCCAAGTTGCATTACATGTACAGCCCATCTGATTTTTTGACTCCTTGACAAACAAGCCAGTGTCCCTGACCTCTTCAATGGAGGTCAGGAACTCTAAATTCCTTCTCTCACTTGAGTGAGGGGTGATATTCTAAGCATAGCTCTTTCAATTCCTCTTTGGGAGACCTGAGTTGTGTTCTTATCCTGTTTCAAAGGGCCCAGGTTTTCAGCGGCATGTTAATGCATGGAAAACAGTGGAGTCAAAGAGATGTGCCTGGGGCCTTAGGTTCTTTGTCCTTTTTAGCTATTTCTTCAAGCTTTTGAAAGCACTCAATGCAGCGCTCTTCCACCTGTGCAGCTCATGTTTTAGGTCATCCATCATGTTGGAGTTCTTGACCTAGGTACCTATAACTGCTGCATTCAGAGATTTTGTTCCATTGAGAGTGAAATGGAACTATTTCTTTTTCAGTGAACATTGTTTTGTTGAGATTCAGCTGTAGATCTACCTTTCCTACATTCACAGTCAAAGTCAGCAAGTATTTCTGATACTTGGGTAATGTTCGGTGTTATTAGAACTAGGTTGTCAGAGAAGCAGAGGTGGTATAGTTGCTGACCATCTATCTTCACTCCCATTCCTTTCCATTCTATTGTTGTATGATGTTCTCGAGGATGCTGCCAGAGCTGTGGTGAAATAGTATCACCCTGCTGAACCCCCATTTTCACATCAATGATCACTCACTTAGAACGTATTTAATGCATTATGTTTTGCAATTTTCCTAAGTAAATCCCCTCTGACAAAAGATCCCATCATTTGTTTAGATTTCTTATTCTAAGTACATAAAAATGTAGTTTATTTTTTGCTTTTCTCATTTTTGTTTTTTCCTAAGAAAGAAATTACTTCCTCAAATTATATAAACTTTATTTTAATAACTGAGTCTTGCTATACACTACTCTCTCAAAGTTTCTCAGTATTTTGCCAAGAAACAGCCTATGCATTACCCAGTTCTTTGTCACAGTATGAATTTCAACCTATATGCCTTAAAATAAATGATGTTTCACACTTAAGACTTATCATTCTTTAGTTTCCCAAGTTCTTCCTGACTATTCTAATAATATGTAGCAGAGCCAGAATATGGATAGATATGCCCTTTAGTATATAGTGAAGATATTTTATAATATGTTTATTTTAGGTCAGATAAACTATCCCACCATTACTAAGGCACTTAACAAGAAAGCACACACAAGTTCTCAGTCTGTGAATATATGCCTAGTTTTATAAACTGTCCCAGTGGATGCATGAACAGAGCAGCTCAGATAGCACAGATGGATATTGCATATGCATTTAAGAACATGGATTCTACTTGTAAAACTCGCCTAGCCTTGCTCCTTCTGAACATCCACCCGAAAAAACACAAGTGCCTGAATGGCCAATGTGGCATTACAAAATAAGAAGGTAAAATGTGACTAGAGGTAAATGTCAATTTTCTATATCAGATTATTTTCCTCCTGATCCATTTTCTCAGTAGTTGTTCTTATAATGATAGGTGTTTATTTGGGTGCATTATATTAATTATCACCAGATAACAAGAATTTACAAAAGATATTATCTATTATCATGGAATACTATATCGTATAACAGATATATGGAACAATTTGGTAGTAAAAAGAGAAAAATTAGGCTAAGAAAATGGAATCTACTGTTATATCATGATCATCCTACAACTTTCAGGAGTGCAGGTATAAATTTGTAAAGAAAGGTTCGGTTAGAATACAAGTCTAAAAGAAGCACTATGGAAGCATGAGGTAGCATCTGTAAAATGTAATAATCATGGCAGACCTCTAAGTGTTACTTTGTATCAAGGACATGCAGTCAAATTTCTGTTGTATTGAATTGGTTTATTGCATTTATTGACTAGTGTGTATTAAAACATCCTTGCTTCCTGGAATAAATCCTACTTGGTATTATATTCTTGATGTACTGTTGGATTTGGTTTTCTAATATTTTGTTAATGATTTTGCATCGATATTCACAAGAGGTATAGGCCTATAGGTTGTTTTTTTTTTGTTATCAGCTTAATGTTTGCTCTCGAATAAGCTCTTTTTGGAAGAGTTCCTGATCCTGTTTCTTGTTGCTATGTAGAAGATAGTGAGAAGGATTCAGAGGAAAAGTAAGAAAAAGTCATCTGTGCTCAGGCTTTTATTTTGGGAGAGACATTTGATTGCCATTTTACTCTCTCTGACAGTAATTACTCTGTTTACATACTCTGATACTCTTTGTTCAGTCCTGGACTGGGAATGGTAGGTGTTTGGAGTTGAGGTCTCTGATGGAGGCATAATTTTGGGAAATTGTATTCCTGCATGATATCGTTCCATCAATAGTGTTGTTAATCACACATGCCTAATTTTTTTAAAAGAAAAAATGTAGCTTAAAACAGGAATCACCATATTAACAGTGGTAAATAACTTCAGCTAGTAGGAGGTAAGGTTGATTTTTACCTAGGAACTAGGAGAAATATTTATATAACAAAAATGATCCATGCGGCCCCATTCCATGGCTCTAGTGACTAAACATGTGTAGCATGCATAACCTGAGAAGGTGTACTAATAAGTATCTTTTTCTTTAGAAATGAGAATTTTGTTACAAGTAAGCAAGACTTGAAGTAGTAACACATAAATGTCTAAAGCAGGAGTGCAGAAATGTTTTCTTTCCAAGATACAGTTGAACATTTATCATCTTCATTCTAGAGACATAATAGAGACAGGTGAGCCACAGCCAACCAACAATAAGCATTCATATCAGACCATCATGTACTGGAGTCAGACTACATGATTTAATACAGTAGATCTCGCCATGATCTAAAGAATCAAACCAAAAGTGAGAGCTACAAACATTATGAATTCGGAGTGGATAGGAAAGGGAAGAAAAGAGACCCAAAACTAGATATTGATCTCATTTGGACTAATTTCACTCATATTTTCTTCTATTTACTCTTTTAAAAAACTCACAGGAAGGAAGAAGTATACATTACCAAACTTGTTTTGAAAACTTTTAAGCACAGAGATCATCCTATTGAGATATAAATTTGAAACAAATAAAAAGAGAAAATAAGATGAAGCTGGATGAAGTGTCTGGATTGTCAGTCAATCTGAATATATGGTAAATTTCTGAACTGTTTTTGAGTCAAAGCTATTTGTCAGCATGGTGTTGAATCTCCCAAGAGGAGATATGTGTTACTCTATCTTTAGCACAAAATCATTAGTTGAGAGTTGTACTAGGGAGCTATTGCCTTAGTACAAATAGACTGCAAAGCAGAATCCTAAATCCATGAGATTATTTTCATCCCTTCAGGTGGTTGTCTCAAAAAGCATTCTCACGATCATACAATCAATATTTATTTAGATCACAATTCCTTTCAAGACTTAAAATCTAACTAACTACAGAAGTAGAACTTCTATTAAAAAGAAGTTGGTCAACTTTATATTCTAGTCATCCTCAGAAAAAATTAAAGTAGTCATTGCATGTCATCTTCTAGATTAAATCAAATATCAATTATCTTTCACAATGTAAGTGAAAATACCTATATTTTATATATAGAGTAACCTATATATATTTAGCCTATTCCTTCCTTCCTTCCTTCCTTCCTTCCTTCCTTCCTTTCTTTCTTTCTTTCTTTCTTTCTTTCTTTCTTTCTTCCTTCCTTCCTTCCTTCCTTCCTTCCTTCCCTTTCTTTCTTTCTTTCTTTCTTTCTTTCTTTCTTTCTTTCTTCTTTCTTTCTTTCTTTCTTTCTTTCTTTCTTTCTTTCTTTCTTTCTTTCTTTCTTTCTTAACTTCCTCCCTTCCTCCCTCTCTCCTCCCTCCCTCCCTCCCCTCCCTCCCTCCTCCCTCCCTCCCTCCTTCCCTTCCTTCCTTCCTCTTCCTTCCTTCCTTCCTTCCTTCCTTCCTTCCTTCCTTCCTTCCTTCCTTCCATCCTTCCTTCCTTCCTTCCTTCCGGCCCAAGTTTCTGTGCTAGGGTTTCCTCCTGGTTCAACACTCAGAGATTGTCAAAGGACCGTATGTTGTTCCTGAGATCAAACCCATATATGCTGTGTGAGGAGAACAGTTTTTCAGTGCATTTTTTCCTGTCCTTTTTTTTTTTGTTATATATGGAGCCATACTAAGCTATGCTCACGGTTTCCTTCTAGCTCTGTGCTCAGTTGGGGATGGTACTGGATAGTCTTGAGGGATCATGTGGTTTCAGGGTTATACCAGGGCAGGCTAATCAAGTGCACAGTGTTATCTCTCCAGCCCTTCTCAAGTTGGAGATTAGCATTGATAAGAAAAAATTAAGTAAACAGTGCAATGAATTGATATTGTTGCTATGTGCTTTAACTACTGAACAAATAGTGAATTCTATTTTTAGATAATGTCTATTCACAATGTCTGTAAAAGGTAGCAAATGGAGAACACTGAAAGCTCATCACTAACTCACTAAATATAACGTATCCACACACATACACACCTGGAGGTGCAAATTTTATGCTCCACATGCCCAGGAGATACACAGTGATCAAATTGTTGCTGCTCAAAGCTGAACCTGATTAGATCAGGGGTTCCATTTATGGACTCCTGATGTGCCCACTTATGGACTCCTGTGCACAGCTGTGGAGCAAATAAATCAATCACAATGAAAAGTTCACTTGAGTTCTCATGATATATTTATTCCCCTTTATTTATATCCGGCCCAGGTATGCTGGTCCAGAGACTCCCACATGGGGCAGAGCTGTTCCTTGCTCTCCCTGTGCACAGCTGTTCATGAGGCAGTCGGGGGCATGGCGGGTTCTAGCCCTGGCCCACCACCTCGGCAGAGCCTCACAACAAGCCAGGCCACCCTCCTCACTCCACGGGCGCCGCCATTTTTCCACTTTTGGACTTCCCTCTCGTCAGAACTCCACCCAGCAGACCAGCCCATCACAGCCCGGATCACCGACACCCACCCTGCAGCAGCTTTTTTTTCAACCCGGCCCAGGTATGCTGGTCCAGAGACTCTCCCACATGGGGCAGAGCTGTTCCTTGCTCTCCCTGTGTGCAGCCGTTCATGAGGCATTCGGGAGGCATGGCGGGTTCTAGCCCTGGCCCACCACCTTGGCAGAGCCTCACAACAAGCCAGGCCACCCTTCCTCACTCCACGGGCGCCGCGCAGCTCGTGCCTCACGTGCGCGTAAGCGGCCGCGCAGTTCATCAATAAATGCTTTATTTGGAGGTGTTTAAAAGAGTTTGCCTCCTGCACGGCAAGCCTGGGCAAGCTTCTCGTGTTGTATATGATATGCCAAATTCCAGTAACAATTATATTAGGTCATTCCCATGACCTAATATAATGGTTTGAGGCTCTTTATGTTCCTGTAGCAAGCCGATGCCCCTGGCTCTACTGGCATGAGACAGGACATATGGAGATATTACTGGTGCCCGCTCTAGCAAATAGATGATCAACGGGAAGATCGTGATCGTGATCGTGATCGTGAACCTATATATAATATTTATTAGTCAGGTTATTAGTCATAACCTGACTAAGAAATATTAAAAATGTCTCACCTTCCTGGCATTTGACAAAAAAGCTATTGCTCTAATCTCTCTAATGAATCAATATGATTATTTCACAACTCTGCCAGAAAATCTTAAAAGTTCTCTATAATTAACCTAATTTACAATGTCTATCATTACAATGCAGATAAACTGTACTTCACATGTTGAAGCAGTGTCAGAAATTCCCAATATCTCCTCTACATATTTTCTTCCATCTGCTCCCAAGATTTCTCATTTATGACATTTCTATCTTCTCCCTCCAAAGGAAGTAGAAAAATAATGGCTCATTGCAGTTCTAATTTATTCTGAGGAGTTTCTTAGATCAAGTTGGTTAACTCATGTCTTTTTTCACAGGTACTATATTAATAATGTCTCATTTCTTATAATATTACATTGACATTATCTTAAAGGTTTAACCCATTATTGGAGGTAAAATCACAAATAAACACTTGACTTGAGTTTCAAGCATCCAGCATACGTAAATTCATTAAAAGTAGAAATCATCATTTGTCAAAGGGCATATAAGTCTCTGAGTATGACTCTTTCATGACTAACTGGTTCTAACTTCTAACTTTATGGATTTACTAAACCTTAGCTTGTCTATTCTGTTGATATGAAATAACAACTACTAGACACTACTTGCCACTTGCAATTACTGACTTCATGCATGTACCAAAACTTTTCTAAAAATACTCTCAATTCTTGAGTCTCAAAAATAAAGATACCCTCTCTGTTCTAAGTGATACTATCTAAAACATAAAAATGGATTATATAATTTCTCACATTGCAGTTATTATGTTGATGCCAGGTTTTAAACTTAAACAGTCAGGATGAAGAACATAAACTCATCCACTAAGTCTACTAAGATTTTAAGTGTTGACTGCTCAATTTGTCTTCTTCATTTCTAAACATTCTCTTCTATCCTAAGTGAGTTTTTTTTAAATTAACCAAGAACTGGTAAGTGCTTGCCTATCAGTATGGGAGTGTGCTGGATCCCGAGCACATCATATGGTCCCCTGAGCACCACAGGGAGAGGTTCCTGAGCAGAGACAGAAAGAAACACTAAGCATTTGAATGTGGTCCCAAACCTACGTAAATAAATACACACACCAACTGGTTCTTTTATGTATAATGTCATATCTCTATCTATCTTATGATACAAAGAGTATTTTATAGCTTTATAACTCAATAATTACAGCAGTAATATAATGACTAGGATAGAGCTAGTAGCAAATACATAAAGGAATGTGCACATTTGAATGCATTGGAAAACCAATCTTGGCTCCAAATGTCTTCAGAAAATTCAGTGGAATCTTCAATGGACTGAATCGTATTTTGCTAAAATTTCTGGGTTGATACAGTAAATTTTGATGTTACTTTCTTTGGAAATGAGGCCTATAGTAGCCTATTGGGATTAGGTAAAATTATACATATGGGACCTTCGTGATGGAATTGGAATAAGAGTGAGAAAGACAGATTTTTTCTTTTTAAAAACATCTAGAAGTATGGGAAAAGATTACTGAACACCAAATTACTCAGTTCCTTGATCTCTATCATGGGAGGAGTAAATATCTATGGCTTAAGCCACCAAGTCTACCTAGTTTTAGCATTCTGAACTACTTTTCTAAAAACCATGTTATTATACCACCATGAGATGTGCAATTACAAAGCTGTTCATGATTGGGTTTCAATCATACAGTGTTCCAGCACCCATCCCTCCACAGAGCACATTTTCCACCACCAGTGTCCACAGATTACCTTCCCCTCTTCCACCAGAAGACTCCATTACAGGTACTTTCTCTCTCTCTCTCTCTCTCTCTCTCTCTCTCTCCTCTCTCCCCCTCTCTTACATATTGTGGCTTGCAATAAATACATTTATGGTTTATCATGTATATCCCTTTGCCTGTATCTGAACTGACTTCTCTAAGCCTAGAGCAAGAAAAATTGCAATGGATCAATTTCTGTCAAAAAACATCTTGACTAAATTTGTAATAAACTGTTGGTTCCCATGTTTTCCCTTGAACAGGTGTCTCTCCACATTCATTGTCTCTAAGTCTCTTTTCTTGGGACTTTTTCAGCTCTGGAGAAACCCATGTTTCCCTTGCACATATGCATCCCTTTTACTCTCCCTCACATATTTTTAATGAGTTTCTTTCAATAAAAACTATCTTGTTTCAGAGCGATAGCAGAGTAGGTAGGTTTTTTTTTTTGCTTTGCACACAGCTGGCCCGGGTTCAATTCCCAATATCCCATATGATCCCCTAAGCACTGCCAGGAGTAATTCCTGAATGAAGAGCCAAGAATCAGGTTACCCCTGAGCATTCCTGGTGTGACCCAAAAAGCAAAAACTAACTAGCTAAATAAACAAACGAATGAATGAATGGATAAATGAATGATTGGATGGATGAATAAATGAATGAATGAATAGATGAATAGATGGATAAATAAATAAAACTGTCTTGTTTCATATAAACCTAAATACCCGTTTTTTTAAAAAAGAACTGTGATTATGTAGACATAAATCAGAGCCAACTAGATTCATGAGCATGGCCTGATATAGAAGTTTAGCCTAAAATTTGATATAACAAATTTTCAGCATGGTTTTGGTTAAGATCCCATCAATAATATACATGATATTTAGTAAATGAATAAACTCTATACCAGAGTTTCCAATTAGAATATCTGTATTGCAAACCATAATGCCCAAAGGAGAGAGAGAGAGACAGAGAGAGAGATAGAGAGACTGAGGGAGATAGAGAGAGAGAGAGAAAGGAGAAAAGTGCCTTCCATAGACAGTCTGGGTGAGGTGACAGAAGGGAAACTAGGAAACTGGGCACAATGGTGGTTGGGAATATACACTGGTGGGAAGATGGATGGAGTTTGGAACATTGTAGGACTTAACCTGGATCAGGAACAGTTTTCTAACTGTATCTCATGGTGATTCAGGTAAAAGAATAGAAAAAAAGTTTAGATAAATTGATTGCTTGCCCACACTCATCATGGCGCCTGAGATAATAGGCCAAGTTCCACAACTATTCTCAAATAGAACATTAAAATTACTGCTAAAAGAGCAGACTCAGGATATGGGCTGGAAAGAGGGAAACTAGGGACATTTGAGGGTGGAAATGTATGGTGACTGAAAGGGTATTGTAACATTGTATGATGGAAATCCACTCATGAACAACTTTGTAATTATGTGTACCTCATAGTGGTTCAATACAAAAATTAACTGAAAGAAAGAAAAATTGTTTTAAATTTTAGAGTTAAAAATGGTGTTCTTGAACCAATGAAAATAAAAATGCAGTCATATCTTCCCACATAGATCATAGACTAGTCTGGGCTGACAGACCTGGGGCCTTCTGGGCATATTTAGTGCACTGGTGGTGGTATATTGAAAGCCTGCAACAACTGAATTGTGAATGATTTTGTAAGTCATGATGTTTGAATAAAGTTACAAATAAACTAATTATAATATATTATGCATTTTGTTGTTATTGTTTTGATTATTTGGACCATGCTCAGTGGTTCTTAGAATATACTTTTGTGCTCTATCCTCAACTTTTACTCTTGATTGTACTGTGGGTACTAAAGATGGTTTTAGAATTAAAGCGGGTCCAACATGCAGGTCCTCAGTCCCTTCAAGGAAAGTGTGTGAGAACTGTGCTAGATCTCCTGCCTCAGAACTACCTTATAATACAGTCATCCTACTTTTAAGGTTTTAACTAAATAATATAAAATATTAATACAGAAAAATATCTACATTCTTTTTTATGATTTATTTGTTGTGTTATTAAACTGATACTATGTGTTGTTAATGTACAATATTATGTATTGATGTTTATTTGGGAAAACATTCACATGTACACAGCATTTATTCTGACTTTGTGCTGAGAGATTATTCTGGGTGGTGATATGGGGTCCATTAGGGATATTGTAGATAAAACTTGGGTCTGCTGTGTTAAAACAAGGCTCAGACCACTGTACTATACCTCCAATTCTTTCCAATTTTTATTTCTGACTTATTACAATAGCCAAAATAAAGAAGCAACTGAAGCATCTTTGTCTTATATCTCTTTGTTTATTTTTGTTTGGGAGTTGCATCTGGAGGTGCTTAGGGCTTATTCCTGAATCTCAGAGATTACTCCTGGCAGGTTCAA
The DNA here is from genome assembly GCA_021461705.1 of Cryptotis parvus. Taxonomy (NCBI): domain Eukaryota; kingdom Metazoa; phylum Chordata; class Mammalia; order Eulipotyphla; family Soricidae; genus Cryptotis; species Cryptotis parvus. Next base: position 19,586 of record JAJIBD010026576.1, read on the forward strand.
GGAACCATACAGGATCTTGGGAATGCAATGCCAGTTGGGCAAGACATGTGCCTAGCCAGCTGAGCTCTCTCTCAACTCACAGTTTCTATCAGATTATTTTATTTAAATTATATACAACAAATTTATGCTAAGAAATATTAATTAAAAAAGATTTTTGATTTGCAGAAAATGAAACATTGAGGGAATTGTGAGAAGTAAAGCAAACACAAAAGAAAGAATTAGATTATTATTATTTTTTATTGCATCATTGTGAAAACACCATGACAAAGTTGCTCATGACTGGGTTTCAGTCATACATTGCTGCAACACCATCTCTTCAAGAGTTTATATTTCCCATCATAATTGTCGCCAGTTTCTCTCCCATAACACTTCATACAAATATAGATAACCTCTATAGTAGACAATTGTTTTTCTTTCCTTTTGATTTTCAATACAGGTTCTTAAAGCTTATCATGTTTGTCACTTTACCTACTTTCAGAACTCAGCCTTTGTCCAGAGCGATCATTTCCAACCATCACTGGTAGAGTTGTCCCTTCTCTATCCTAACTGCCCTAATTCCACCACCACTTCTAGCAAGCTTCCAACCATGCACCGTTCCTCCTGTTTCCACTGCCCTTAGTTATTACTTTAGTACTATTTTTATATTCCACAAATGAGTGCAATCACTCAATAACTGTCCCTCTCCTTTGGACTTCTTTCATTCAGCATGTCCATCCATATATTTGCAAATGTAATGTCTTCATTTTTCCTGGTGGCTCTGTACTATTCCAATGTGTAGAAATATCATAGATTCTTTATCCATTCATTGCATTCTAGGGAAGCTTGAGTTGTTTCCAGATTCTGACTATGATGAATAGTGCTATAATGAATATAAAAGTGCAAATGGCTTTTCTGTCATGTGTTTCTGAGATCCTGGGTGTATTACCACAGTGGAATTGCTGGGTCATATGGAAACTCAAAATCTAGATTTTTGAGGAATATCCATATTGCTTTCTAAAAAAGGCTGGATTAGTCAGCATTTGCAGGCTGGATTAGTCAGCATTTGCATCAACAATAAATTAGAGTCATCTCTCCCTATGTCCATGCCAGAACTGGGTGTTCTTGTCCTTTTGAATGTATGTCAGTCTCTGAGGTGTGAGAAGGTAACTCATTGCTGTTTTATTTGTATTTAACTGATGATTTAGTGATGTAGAACATTTCTTCATATGACTTTTGGCCATTTGCATTTCTTCATTGAAGAAGTTTCTCCCCATTTTTATGGAGTTGTGTTGGGGAGCCACTGGGGTTCCCAACAATACCAGAAATCAAGTTCCCTTCTACTTCTGAAGTCGGCGTAGAATGGATGAAAACTCAGGAATCTGGAGCAGTTTTAAAAGGCTTTTACCAAAAAAAAAAAATAAATAAAAAATAAAGGGCTTTACTATCACAGGTTACTATACAAATTTAATAAAAAGAATTTAAAGTTTCAGATAATTATAATTCATATCTTTCTATATCACAGAATTATTTGCATTTTATATTTTCTTTATAAGTGCTTTCTTATTTTTATAATAATTTATAAATTATTGTAATAGATTTATCCATATCAGTTTCACACAGAGCAATCATAAGTATTTGGTATTTAAAAATATAATTGATATTAAAGATCTACACATAAGTATAGATATTTAAGCATTATATATATATATATGTTGCAGGAAATCCTGTTAGACATAAAATTTAATTCAGAAAACTTAATGCCAAATAAAACATTCTTAATTAATCATTTTTGTGTAACAGTTTTTCCACATGAAAAAGTATATTTCCATTAAAATTTTCTTTCTGACCTTACATTTTGACGTTATGTTATTGCTGCTTATGGCCCATATATTAGTTTTCAAGGCTTACTACAGTATCTGTACTCAGGGATTATTCCTTGCAGGCTCAAGGTACAATATAGGGTCTTGGGGAATAGGACACAAGTCAACAGGGTGTAAGACAAGTAAATTATTACTTTCTTCATAAAATAAATAATAAATTTATTTAATTTTTAATCAAATGTGAGGACTGATCATTCACACAGAATCGACTATTTTATAATTATTACTATAGAATGCATGCTTTTTAAAATTTTTCTCATATCTTACTTCTTCCTTCTTTTAAACAAAGAACAGACTGAAATTAACTGTGTTTTTCTCTGTGTGTAATAATATCAATTTATTCAGTTAGAAAACACAGTAAGTAGTAGGCAAGTTGCTCAGCAATTGTGAATCTAACTTTTGGATTCATTGAATTACACAGGCATTTCATTGGGGTTGCTATATTTGTATATTTATTTGAAAATTGATGATATTCCTTCTTGAAAGACTCCCTTTTCTTCTTGGCATTTATAACGGGGATAGGATTGGAATTAGTTAAAACAAAGTGATCTTAAACTAAAAGAAATTGGCAAGCACTAATCATGGAAGTGTAGGGATATTTTCATAAAATATAAAATTTGTTAGGGCATGGGCATTTTTATAAAATTTTTATAAAAATTGTTAGGCATGGGCATCAGTAAATTCCAGATTTGAATGGGTTTGAATTAGCATTTGGAATAGGGAAAGTTTTGGGAGGTAAGAGTTATATAGAGTTTAGCATAAAATTTTGCTATTTTCTTAGCTAAAGGCAAGTGAAGTATTAGATACTTCACTTGCAAAATTTGTGCTAATAGGTGTATTCCCATGTTTGGTCAAAGGTAGAATCATGATAGAATCATGATAGAAGCTATTAATAAGAATAGCTTTGGACTAGGTTAGGGTTGGATTTGAGGAGGCTTTATATATTATTTTTTTCTGTATTCATGTTTGTAAATGAGGTTTAAGTATAGGAAGATATTAAAACTTAGGATAATTGATCCAATTTGGCATCAGTTAAACTCAGATGTTTGTGTGAATTATGCTTTGGGTTAAGGATTAGAGGTAGGATTGAGGTTATGGATTGGTGATGTACGGTTTAGGTGTCTAGTTTGCTGTGTCCTAATTAAAAAGGCAAGTGAAACTTTGCCTTATACTATGTTCCTCCCAATAGGGGGGGGTGTCTTTTCCTTTCTCTTCTACTTTTCATAATTTTTTGACTTTCAAAAAACATAGGCAACTGGAACATTTGGTAAATTTAAAGTTTGGCTTATTGGTAGGTCTATACCTATGTATGAATAAGAGTTTAAATAATGATAGACCATGTGGAAGAAAGAAATGAAAAGTGCCTGCTGTAGATTAGAGATTATATAGTGCTTAAGTACACTGTTTTGCTATGTCACAGTTAAATAGATGATTCAAGAATTAGACAATTAAAAAAGAATTGGACAATTTTTAAATTTGGGCCCCAAAGTTATGCTTTATTTCTATGATTGGAACAATGATAAGAGAAGCAAAAAGATTATTTAAGGTAGGGGTTAGTCTTGTGGACATTTTATGTGTTAGCATATTCTCCATTCCTGCTGGAAAATGAAATGTAAGCATGAGAAGATCATGTAAATTAGAATATGTGATGGTTTTAGCATGAGTTAAGATCTAGCTTAGTATGTGTTGTGGTTAATTTTAGAGTTAGAGCTAGGGTTAAGTTTAGGGATTGTGTAGAGTTTAGGTGCAAAGTTTTGCTTAATTCAGAGTTATGGATAGGTGATTCCTCCACCTGCACAATCACATATCAGCAAGTAGGGGGACCCCAAACACCAATCTCCATGCCCCGACACTTAACTCCTACGGCTAGGCCAGGAATAAGCAATTTATCACTTCAGTGTGTCCTCTATCAACCAACCAGTGTGTGCCCTGTGGAGACTGAAATTCCCTCCTAGATCTGAAATCCTATTAGTCACATGCTAATCAGTCAGAGGATCCCAATCTCCTGTTGTCCACACGAAGACATTACTACAGATGTTTCTTGATCACTTGATCACCTGACATCCCATTATTCATATATTTGCCTCGAGTGGGTGCCAGTAACATTTCCTTTGACGCTACCACATGTCAGTGTAGCACAATGGCATCTGCTTGCTTCAGGGATACACAGATATTTCTTTGTCATAAGAAAGATGGATGTGCATTCCTATTTTCCATATTGTACAGAACGTATATATCAGTTTCTCAACCAAGTAACTGTCTGATTAAATTTCCTTTAAGGAAAATAACTTGAACAGCAAATGTGGTATTCAGAGTCACCTTGTGTAAACAGTTTAACAGATCAGTTCTTAAGTAACTGGGAATCTAAACCTCTACAATAAACACCTAACGAAATGTGAAAAACAATGGAGAAAATAAAGAACTCAAATGAATTTGCAGACAGAGACAGAGTCCCATAAGAGACTTTCCCATAAAGTCCCCAAGTCCTTCCAAGTTCCTCGTTAACTTGGTTAATGAGAAAGTCAAATCAAAACTCACTGAATCAGCAACAGGAATTAAGGAGTCATTATTTAGAAAAAAATTAGCAATCTCTAGATGAGAAATCCTAGAATCAACACTCACTGAGCTGGCAACAAAAATTAAAAACTTTAGGTGCCGGAGTGATAGCACAGCTGTTAGGGTGTTTGCCTTGCATGCGCCAAGACCTGAGTTCAATCCCGGCATCCCCTAGAGTCCCCCAGGCACTTCCAGGAGTATTTCCTGAGTGAGGAGCCAGTAGTAGCCCCTGAGCATCATCGGGTGTGACCCTAAAACAACTAAGAACTTTAGAAAAATTAAGCAATCGCTAGAAAAGAAATTCAACCAGCTCAAATAAGAACATTTTCAGAGGATGAAAGATTACATACAAACAGAATTGAAGGAGATAAAAAAATACACTGAAAAGGCAACAGGCCATTGTACAAGAATTTCTCAGGGGTGTATAAACTTGAAGACAAAAACAGGCATTGAGAAAAATAAAGAAGAAAAGATAAACAAAAAAATGAAGGAAAATGTAAGGTAACTAATGAACAAATGCAAGAAGATTATCTCTGAATTATAGGAATGCCAGAATGTGAGGAAAGAAGGAAACTGGGAAAACAAGAGGTAGTATATATAATAATTCCCGTTCTCTGGAGGGAGACAACTGCACAAATCAAGTAAGTCAGAAGATTACCAAGTAAGCATACTGAACTAGAACAATACCAAAACACATAAAAATCAAAATGACTAAAACCAGGGCTAGAATGTAGTACAATGGGTAGGGATTTTTCCTCACATGAGACTGTTTGATACCTTGAGCATTGCTAAGAGTAATTCCTTAGTGCAGATGCAGGAATAATCCATGAGCATCATTAGGGTGTGGTTAAGAAACCAAAATCAAACCAACTGAAAAGGGCAAAAGCAAAAGAGAGAGAAAACTTCTTAAAGCGGTGATAGAAGTAAAGCTAAAGTACAAGGGAAATAATATAAGAATCACAGCAAGTTTTCCATATGAAGTGGGAAATGAGTGGACCAAAAGAGTCAATGACATATTCAAAGCACTGAATCAAAGAAACTTTCAAGCTAGAATCCTTTACCTTGCAATGTTCTCCTTTGGGGGGAGATAAAGATAAAAATATTCTCAGATAAATAAGAATGAATAATATTTATCATAACAAAACCAGCCCTGAATAAACTACTGAAAGGCCACATACATAAGCCAAATAACCAATTGCGGAAGAAACTACTGTATGCAGTAAAATGGGAACACATCCCTTTATATCAATAATATATTTGAATGTCAATAACTAAGCTCTCCAACCAGGAGGCAAAGCAGCAGAATAGATCAGCAAAAAATCCATTCATTTGCTGTTTTATATTTTAAACACATCTAAAATCACAGGATAGACATAGGCTCAGAATGAAAGGATAGAAAGCTATTATAAAAGCTAATGGAAAACCAGCAAACAAGCTGGGACAGCTATGCTTGTTTCAGACCAAATTTTATTCAATGTTAAAAAACAAAAGCAGAGACAGGTACAGACACTGATTTTTGATTAAGTAAAATATAGTCCAGAAAATACTAACTCTAAATAACATGTACACACAAAATGTTGGGTCATCAAACTTTGTAGGCTTTTCTCACAATCCTATAGAAACACATGGTTGGAAACATAATACTGGGAGGCTTCAAAATGTCATTGTCTCCACAGGATAGATCCATTAGACAGAATACAAAGAAAGACACAAAAGACCTAAATGAGGAGATAGAGGAAATGGGACTAAAGGATTTGTACAAGGTGTTCCGTTCTCAAAAAAGTCTAATGCACTCTTTTCACAAGTGTACAGAACAGTCTCAAACAAAGAACACATTCTGCGACGTAAGTCAAACATTCACAAATTTACAAACAAAAAATCATATCAAGCAGCCTAGCAGACCATGCCAAAAACTTAGAAATTAACCATAGAAAAGATATGGAGGGAAATTCTAACATCTGGAGACATGCAGTAAAATAACAGCTGTAACAAAGAGGGAAATTAAGTAATAAATTTAAAAAAATTCCTTAAGAATAATGATAAGAAAAAATGAGTTGCCTAAATATACGGGTCACAGAAAAAGCAGTAATTAGGAGAAAACTCATAGCAATACAGGCCTACACAGGAAAGAAGAAAATATACAATCAACAGCCAAAATGCATACTTGCATGATTGGTCTAAAGAACTAACAACAAATGAATCCAAAGACTAGTGGAAGAAGAGAAATAATAAAAACCAGAGAAAAAAATAAATGATATACAAGTCAAAAAAACAATATGAAGAATAAATGAAATCGGGAGATATTTTTTTTAAAAAAATAAGCAAGAATGGACAGAATATTTTCAAAACTCATGAAGAAAAAGAGAAAGTATTCAAACTGGATCAGTAATAAAAAGAAAATAAACTAAAACATGACCCCACCCAAAATCCAAGATATCATAAGAACTTACTATGAACAAATCTACTCTGTTAAGGTGATATCCTAGAAGAAATGTGTTGGATTACCCTTTCTTCACAGCCCTCTGTCTCCTACTCATCAGGTGTCTGATTTCTAACCAGGAGCAGTGACTTATCATCCCTTGTTTGTATTGTAAATGAAACATTGTTGTTCTCTTTCCTGCATCATCTTTGCAAGTTTTATATTAGAGAAAGATCCTTTAGTATAGACAAAGGAAGACCATTAAGGCTGTGCAGTCATAATATAGGAGTTAATTGGCTCTGAAATATTTACTCCTGTGCATCTTTCATATTTCTTAACTTAAAATTTCAGTTCCTCTTGGACTGATTCAAGTTCCTGACATCTCTAAAGAAGAGTCCTGTTGTGGGACTCAAATGGATGCAAGGCAAATCATGAGTAAGCTACCTTGACCTTGTCATGGGACAGACTGCTTGTCATAAGTGGTATAATAAACTAAGGGTATAGTCATGGAATAAATTCTGCCCTGATTCAAAGATAAGAAACTGATTTTGGACCAGGTTGGCATTAAGATAATTAACCTGGCCTGAGAACCTTTGTCTGGAATATATAGTGAGATGTCCCCAGGGAAAGCCACCCTTTATAAATGTCTGGATCTTGTACAGTGTTTATACAAAATGACTAGAAATATTATTAAATGATTGTTTTAGTATTAGTAATTTTAATAGCAAAGTAAAAGTTAGAAAACAACACACTGGGATCTGCCTTTGTCCTGGGCAGATCTCTAGCCCGAGGGTAATATTCTATCTCTGTCCTATCTCTGTCCCCTGGTAGATTGCCCTGGGATTTTACACCCTCTCATTGGTTGAGGATCAAAATTCATCACAACTTGCAACTCCCAACTCTCAGCCATTTGGGAGGGGTTAGGTAGAAAAATGACTTGGAAAATAGCAGATGTGGGATTAAAGGGCAGCCTCTTAGTACTGAGCAGTCTATTGTCTTGTTCCTTTTTCCTTTGGTGTGGGAATGGTTGTTGGTCCCGAACACTCTAAGGGACCCTGAGAATCCTCCTATCTGTTGTGGACTCTGCTGAACCCCAACAGAAATGGGTACATTCCTGGGAACATTTAATCTCCAAAACTGGGTAAAGAGGGATTATAAAGTCTGAACATACCAATCATTAGCAAGAAAATTGATTCAGTCATTAAGAATTGAAGAGCTCACAGCACATTTTATCAAACCTTCTGAGAATTACTGCCATTAATCCTTAAGCTTTCCAGAATATCAATGAAACAGGATTATGCCTAACATCTTCTATAAGCAAATATTATACTGATACCCCAAGCTGACTGAGATACTACAAAAAGGGATAATTTAGTCCAATCTACTTGATGAACATGGATGAAAAAAATCTTCAACAAAATTTAAGCAAACCAAATCCATTGGCATATGAAAAATATAAAACAGCATGATCAAGAGAGCTTCATTGCAGTGATGCAAAGATGATCAATATATACAAATCAACTGATGTAATACACAACGTTAGGGAAAAAAATTAAAAATCACATGATCATATCAATTGATACAGAAAAAAAAACTTTTGACATCCATTTATGATAAAAAAAAACTCAACAATACAGGAGTAAAAGTAACCTTTTCAAAGATAGTAAAGACTATCTATAACAAGCCAGAACAAATATTCTTAATGGTGGAAAGATGAAACATTCCCACTGAAATGAAAACCTGAAAGTAGCCCCACTTATATTTGAAAAGCTTTTCTCTAGACAAGATAAGGAAATCAAAGGGGTCAAAAGTGAAAAAGAACAAGTCAAATTGTCTCTATTTGCAGATGACATGATGTTATACATAAAAGACCTAAAAGAGTCCACAAAAATTGCTAGAGATAATAAATCAGTATAGCAAAGTGACCTGCTGTCAATATACAAAAGTTGGGGACCAGACTGATAGTATAGCAGGTAGAGCATTTATCATCCATGCAGCTGACCCATGGGATATGGGTTTCATATGGTCTCCTCAGCAGGCCAGGAGTGAGCCCTGAATTCAGAGCAAGGAGTAACCCCTTAGCAATGCTGGTTTGGCCCTAAAACAAACAAAAATAAATTTGTCACATTCTAAATAATGATGTGGAGGGGATATCAAAAGATATCAAATAATCTAACCCTTTTAAAATGGTCCCAAGAACATCAAGTTCCTAGTAATCAAGTTAACAAAAGAGGTGTCGGTCTATACCATGAAAAATGTCAAAATATTTAAGAAATAAATACTAGAAGACCTTTAAAAAAGGAAAAAGTGGAAAAATAGAAAAAAAAAACAAAAAATACATTCCAGGCTCTTTGATGGGAAGAATCAACATTGTCAAAATTATCATCTTTTCCAAACTACTATATAGATTTAATGCAATCCTTATCCAAATTCAGATAATATTCTTCAAGAACTTAGAACAGTACATAAGGAAGTTTGCATGGAATCAGAAAAGACTCTGAACAGACAAAACTACTAAAAAAATAAGAAAATGTGCCGAGAGCATTGTCAGGTGTGACCCAAAAAGAAAAAAGGAGGTGGTTATATCGTTACCTAACTTCAAACTATAATTAAAGCCATACATAGCGACCCAAAAGAATCTACTGTATTAAGGACTGACTCCTGACTATTGTGTCAGAATAAAATATCCAGGGACAAATGCCCACATACATGATGAACTAATTTTTGACAAAGGTATTGAGAGCATAAAATGGAGTATAGGACACATGTTAAACAAATGGTATTGGAAGATCTGGATAACTTTTAAAAAATTAAAATTGGACCGATATTATACACTTCAAACAAATGTCAATTCAAACTGGATTCCTGTACATTAAGATTAAGCCAGAATCCACAAAATTTAATGACTTTATTAGGGCAGAGTACTACTAGCTGGACCTCAAAAGTGTCATCAATGATACAAAGCCACTGCAATAGAGAACAAAATCAAAATAAACTAAATGGGACTACATTAAATAAAGTGTTTATGGACTAAAAAAAAACTGGGTTAAAACTAATACAGAAAACTGTGTGAGAAAAATAGGTGTGGTCAACACATAAGATAAAGGGTTGCTACCCAAGATATATAAAGTACACTAAAAATCAACAACATAAACTAAATACACATATTTTTTATAAATATATCACAAAAGGGAATAGAAAATTAACAGCACTTTTCTGAGATGTCCAACTGATGGTCAACATATATGTGAAAAAAATGCTCATTGCTACTTATTAGTGAAATACAAGTAAAGACAACAATGAGGGGGCCGGAGTGATAGCCCAGCGGGTAGGGCTTTTGCCTTGCACGCGGCCGGCCTGTGCCAGCCCGGGTTCGATTCCCGGCATCCCATATGGTCCCCCAGCACCGCCAGGAGTAATTCCTGAGTGCAGAACCCAGGAATAACCCCTGAGCATCGCCGGGTGTGACCCAAAAAAGCAAAAAAAAAAAAGACAACAATGAGACATTGTACTACACTATTGAGAATTGACAAATTTCAAAAAATAATTGAAACAATCCATTTTGGAGGAGATACGATGAAAGGATATGTTCATCCATGGTTGGTAAAAATGTTTTCTGGCTCAATTTCTCTGGAAAATAATATGAAAGATTCTCAGTGAACTTAAAATTGAGCTACTATAAAACACAGAAAATTTTTGGGGGGTAGTTAACCCCAGGACAGAAAAAATTATTTCAAATAAAGGTATCAATTGTATCACTTGTCTTCCCATTGTTCATCGATTTGCTCAATTGGGCACCAGTAACTCCATGCATGCTGTAGCGTACTAATGTAACCCAAGGGCATCTTCTTGCTCCATAAATATGAAGAGCCTCAAACTATTTGTTCGAGGTCTATGACTGTTCCTGGTTTTTGGCATATCAAATAAGACACGGTTAGCTTGCCAGGCTTTGACATGTGGGTGTTATACTCTTAGTAGTAGACTCTAATCTAGTGCATTTACTGATGAACCACAATGGGGAGAGATAGTTTTTTTCTCACAGGTGGACTCTGACAAGCTATGGAGTATGGATGTTGAAAATGGCTACCCTCATGGTGCAGGGGTTCCTCTGGCTTCTTGAGAAGCACTATTGGGATGGTGGGACAGAGCTAGAACCCTCCTTCCCTCCTGGACGCCTCATGATCAGCCAAGCACAGGTAGAGCCAATTGTAGCTCTGCCCTGTGTATCTGTGTCTCTGGTTCAAGCATATCTGGGCTTGAGATAGGCTTTGCGGTAGGGTAGGACTCTGATGAGCCAGGCTTGAGATCTGCCTTTCTCTTTTACCTTCTTAAATTTTTCTCATGGAAATACACACCATTATCCATTATTGAACTAAGTACAATAACTAAGATGTCGAATCTATCTAGATGTGCAATATTTATGGATCACACATGAATATATATTACATACAATATATATAAATGTGAGATTTATAGAGACTCACAGACATGGGGCAGAGCTGCTACTTGCTCTCCCCTGTGCCCAGCCGCTCACGAGGCACCCAGGAGGGATGGCAGGATCTAGTCCTGGTCTGCCACCCCAGCAGAGCCTTTGCAACAAGCCAGATGACCCCCACTCCATGAGGGCCTCCATTTTCCACATCCGACTTATCTCTCGTCAGAACTCCACCCAACAGACCAGCCTATCACAGCCCGGCTAGCGAGGCCGCTTGCGGGCACCTGGTTCATCAATAAATGCTGGACTTAGAGATGACTACAAGAGTATGCTACCTGCATGGCAGAGCCTGGCAAGCTACCCGTGTTGTATTTGATGTGCCAAATACCTGTAACAATTATAGACCTCATTCCGAATGGATTGAGGCTCTTTATGTTCCTGGAGCAAGCAGATGCCCTTGGGCTCTACTAGCATGAGACAGGACATATGGAGATGTTACTGGGGCCCTCTCGAGCAAATCGATGATGAACGGAAAACACACATATATAAATGTACATATGTATATACACACACAAAATGGAAATGTACATCATTGTAAGGAATGAGGAAATATCATGAATTTTAAAATACTATCTTGTTAATAATAATCATATAATATCTTTAAATACTTTGACCCTGGAACAGTTTGGGCTCTTCTATTCTGAATCAACCGATGCCATTGGGCTACATTGGCATGTGATAGGGCCCAATGAAAATGTTACTGGTGCCTGCTCGAGCAAATCGATGAATACGGTTCAAGTGATCATATTTATATAAATGGGAAGATGAAAATTTGTAGTTTTTCCAAGATGTCTGTTAAAGACCGAGAAGGAGATACTATTCTTTCCAGCTCCTCAATCAGCTTAGGTTGGGTCTTGGCATCGTCACTTAGAAGATACCTTTGTTTAAACTCTGAGTCTTGGTTTTCCTCATGGGGATGATTACTCCTATGGAAAGTTGCAGGACATTACCGAATGAAGTGGAATTTTTTTTTTTTTTGCTTTTTGGGTCACACCCGGCAATGCAGGGTTTCTCCTGGCTCTACTCGGAATTACCCTGGCGGTGCTCGGGCCATATGGGATCTAGATCGAACCCGACTGCTGGCCGCGGCCCTACCTGGCTGGGCCTCTGGGCATCGCTCTGGGCCCCTGAAGTGATTTTTATCTGCATAAATTTACTTCATCCTGACCCTTTCTCTATTTATACTACCAGCCGGCAGCTACCCGTGTCATATTTGTATGCCGATACCGTAACAATTATAGACCTCATTCCCGTGAAATAATGGAATGGTTTGAGGCTCTTTTTCCTGAGCAAGCAGTGCCCTTGGGCTCTACTTGCTGAGACAGATCATATAGAGATGTTCTGGTGCCCGCGAGCAAATCGTGATAAACGGGAAGACAGTGACAGTGACGTGATTGATGAAACTGGAAAATATGATGAAAACTTAAAGTGGAGTAAATCAGAGAGGAAGGACAAAAAACAGGTTAATATCATCAATATGTGATCTTTAAAGTAACTGTGATGAAATGAAGCAGTTTAAAGAGAGATGCCAACATTATCCTTGACTTCAGAGTATAGGGAGAAGAAAAGTTCAGTGGTGGGGGAAGGGTGAAGAGATAGATGATAAGCAGCAGGGGTAGGAGTCAAGAGGATTCTGGTACATTTGTGGTGTTAAGAAATAATAGCACTTAGGAACCATTTTAAACAAATGTAGCAAGAATCAGAAAATTGTCTTGTCCCAGATCTTTGGGAGAAGGCTTTTAATATTTTGCTATTGAGAATATTGCTTTTTTGTGAGCCTGTGTTATATGGCTTTGGCTATATTGAAGAAAGTTACTTCAACTTCAATTTTGAGGATAGTTTTTATTATGACCAAGTGCTGGATCCTATCAAATGCTTTCTCTGCATCTATTAATATTTTCATATGGTTTCTATTTTTCTTCTATTGATACAGTTTGTTATGCTGATTGACTTCTGAACCTTAAACCATTCTTGCATGCCCTGGATGAATTCTCCTTGTTCATGGTGTATGATCTTTTTGATGAATCAAAGAAATCTTTCCGCTAGTATTTTGTTGAAGATCTTTGCATCTATGTTCATCAGGGATATTGGCTTAACTCAAAGTTACACTTATGGTGTATTATTTAGGAGTTAGTTTTTTTTTCCTCTTCATATTTTAAAACCAGGTACAGGAAGATTTTCAAATTTATGATAACTGGTGATTTTTGGCATCAGTTTTTATTAGGTTTAGTATGGGTTATGGTTATATTAGAAATAGGGTTTGGGTTATTGAGAGGGATTGTTTGAGGTTTACTTGTTAACATTTTCTTTTCAGGGTGAAAAGAGACAGGTGATGAATGGGGAAATAGCTTAACTTTTGCTAATTCATAGGTTATGTCAATTTTTCAGTCAGGGTTTAAAATATGATAGGGTTGATAATAGGAGTCCCAGGGATAGAGTATTTTGAGGAAAACTTTTGTTTTTATAGCAAGCCTGACAAGCTGCTCTTTGTTGTATTTGATATGCCAAATACCAGTCATTCCCATGACCTAATATCATGGTTTGAGACTCTTTATGTTCCTGGAGCAAGCAGATGCCCTTAGGCTCTTCTAGCATGAGACAGGACAGATGGAGATATTACTGGTGCCCGCTCAAGCAAATAGATGATGAATGGGAAGATAGTGATAGTGATAGTGATAGATAAAAATAAATGTGAAGTCTAGAGAATTTTCCAATTTAGGAGTCATGGTACTATTTGGTACCAAAAGTGTCATTCTTAACTTCCGCTTTTATGGATTAGTGTTGAGGTTAGGATTAGAATTATAATAGTGTAGAATTTACATTTCAAAGTAGTCGTGTTCATAGCAAAAAAAAGAGGGAACTATTGGTGATTGTTAAACATAGAATAAACAAGATGTTTATGCCCATGTTTGGGTCAGTGTTAGAATGATGATTGGATTACCAAAGAATTAGTTTAAGGCTAGAGTGCAGATTAAGTTTTTATAGGATGAAAAGGCTAGGCTTTTCCTTCCTTCATACTTAAAAATGAAGTTTAAATGTAGAAAGAAATTCATACTTAGAATAATAGGTAGTTTGGGTAGTCTTTTGTATCAGTTTCATCAGTTTAAGTCAGTCTTAGTATGATCAAAGGAAAGCATTAAAAATACGGGCTATGGTTAGGGTTATAGATTTTGGACATTTACCTGTTAACTTTAGCTTCAGAGTGAAAAAGCTAAACTCTGTATGGAGTGAGTGTAAAGTTTGTGCTAATAGGTTTATGACAATGATAGGTTTAAAGGAAAAAACAATTAGTTTACCAAAGGGCTACCTTAGTACTAGGATCCAGCTTAGGTTTTTCTATTTTTAAACTTCAAGGTGAAGTTTAAGTATACAGAGAAATTCAAATGTAATATAATTTATTGTTTTGGACATCAATTTAAATCAGACTTAGTATGGGCCAGAGTTAGTATTAGAATAAGGTCTAGCTATACAGTTAGAGATTGTGGAAGTTTAGTAATGAACTGTTACTGTTCAAAGTTCAAAGAGAAGTCAAATATGGGGCAATTGTGAAATTTGTGCTAGTTGGTAAGTTTATACCAATTTGAGGTCAGTGCTTGTAATATGATAGCATTAACAGTATGATTGCCTAAGGTTAGGTTTGTGGGATTTGTTTGTTTTAAACTCCTTTGATTTCATTAATAAAAATGTTTATGGCTTAGAGGGAGATATTCAATTTTAGGAGAAATGCTAATTGATAACTGTATGCCTATAATTGGGTTGGAGTTGGAAAAGAGTTTGGATAAGCCTGGTTACTTAAGGGCTAGAGTCCTAGTTAGGTTCATGGAGTGAGTAAGGGATTGGGTTTATAGCTCTGCATACTAAAAAATGAAATTTAGATACATTAAGTAATTTTAATTTAGGATAATTTATCATTTCTGGCATCAGGTTTGATCAGGATTAGCATGATTTAAGGTAATTATTAGAATATGGGCTTAGATTAGCGTTTGGTATTGTGGCACTTTTTCACATCAATTTAGAACAGGCTAAGAATGGGTTAAATTAGAGAGTATGGACTATTGTTAGGGATTTTGTATGTTGAGGAGTTAGTTTTTGTTGTGTTCAGAGTGAAATGGCAAGTGATATAGGGCCAACTATTAGTTTTTGGCTAATTGATGGTTTAACAATAGGATTACTCTAGGATTTGGTTTCAATTTAGGTTTATGGTGTTATTTGGCAAATGAATTTTACATTTGCATAGATAATATTTTAAATGAAGTCTAGAGAGATTTTCAAATTTAGAACAGGTTAAGGTCCAGAGTAGCAAGTCCTTAGGAATCACAAAGAATCCAGCCAATAATGCAAAACACAAGCAGAGTTTATTAAGTCAGCTAACTGGGGTCAAAGTGTGGGAGTCAGAGACTGGGTAGGACAGAGAATGGAACAGTGTGCTAACAATTGTCGAGGGTATTAGTGCCAACCTAGAACTGAGCATTAAATACAGGCAAAAGGATAAACATGACAACCCTTTAATGTTTGTTCTGTAGTCCATAGTCTGGAGGGGAAGGAAAAGAGACAGAGAGAGAAAGGGAAAGAAATGGGAAACCTACCATGGAGGCGGGCTGGGGAGGGGGAGGGATCCAGCTAATTGGTTGCTGGAGATGGACACTGGTGGAGGGATGGATGCTGGAACACTGTATGACCAAAACCCAGGTATGAACTTTTTAATTGTGTATCTTTGTGATTGTGCATCTCACGGTGGTATAATAAAATACTAAAAACACACACACACACACACAAGCAGAGTTTATTAAGTCAGCTAGCTGGGTTCAAAGTTTAGGCCCATAGGCCAAGGGAGATGCTTTCCAGTAAAGGGGAGCTTTGGATTATATAGCCACTATTTGCATTATAATCAGCACAAACATAAGTTTAAAGAAAAACATAACTCAAGGAGAAACACAACTCCTGAGTTGCACAGATTTTTTTTGATATGTCTCAGGATGTTCTACATGTTAGTATGCCATACCCACACCCAAGCCGCTTCCATAGCAACCCCAAATAGGGCAGTGAGACTGCTGTTTTTTCTGGGTTGAACCTGCCCAGATGTCCTTTCCAGGGCCAGAGGAGGGATGATGACAAGCCCTCAGTGACTTTCCAAAGCAACATGGGGCACCTTTTGGCTCAATAAACCAGCCTGCCATTTTGGTCTCCTAACAGACAAATGATAGTTTTGGCATCATTAAAGTCAGTCTTTGCATGGGTTGCATCAGGATTAGGATTATAGTAAATGTTACAGCTAGTTTGGAGTTTAGATGTAAAATATTGTGGTGTTCAGGTGAATTATTGAGTTATTATTAAACCTGGGCTTAGTAGGTTTTTTTTTTGAATGGTTGGGTCAGAAAAAGGAAAATATTATAATATCAGATGTTTAGTTTGGGGCAATAGTCCAGGTTAAATTTATGAAGGATTTAGGAATTAGTATTTTCTCTTCATAAAATTTAGGTATCACTTCACTTCTTCACTTGTCTTCCCATTGTTCACCAATTTGCTCGAGTGGGCAACAGTAACATCCCATATGTCCTGTCGCAGCAAGTGTAGCCCAAGGGCATCTACTTGCTCCAGGATCAGGAAGAGCCTCAAACCATTCCTCAGGTCATGGGAATGAGGTCCATAATTGTTATTGGTTTTTGGCATATCAAATAAAACACGGTAGCTTGCCAGGTTCTGCTGTGTAGGTGGTATGCTCTCAGTATAAGGCTCTCATCTTGAGCATCTACTGTATAGTGAGCAAATTTAATTTATGATAACTGATCCTTTGTGTATCACTTTAGATCAGGATTAGTATGTGAAACAGGAACGTCCTGTCGGGTTGGAGATGCAGAGATGAGACACCAGGAACACGACGTATATCCATTAATATTTTTAATGATCACCAGCCGGAGGGGCAGCAGCTCTCATCTTGACAGCTGACTAACCGCAGCTAACTGACTTTAGCTGACTGACCTGAGCTGACTCACTTGAGTGACTGACCACCTCCACAAAGACCCCCACTCTCTTATCCCATTGTCTCAAAGGACAAACAGCTTAAAGTTTGCATGGTTTACATTACAAAGACAGTTCACATTCAATGAATAGGACTTAAGAATAATAGGAAGGAGACAACCAGGAACCAAAAATCTGCAGGGGGTGCTATCTAGGTAAGATGAGATGAACAAAAGAATGCATTACAGTTGCTAATGCAGCCTTCCGGACTGCCCATGATGGCAAGGACATGTCAGAGACAACAAGAAAAATCTGTTTTCTGCCTAACTTTAAGCATAGTCCATTAGACTCCATCTTGGGCTAGTTATAGCCAACAAGGGAATGTGCAGAGAAATGACCTAGGATAGCCTTGTCTGTGTACCTGCAGCTTGATAAACAGTCTCACTAGGGAATTCTACATACTAACTCTATTGGGATACAGTCTGCCAGAAGTCCCTGTGTATCTGTTAACAGGCAGTATCCATCAGACCTTCCTTCGCATAACCTTCGATCTACCTTCTGCCAACAGTATGGATTAGTGTTAGGATTACAATTTGGACTAGGGTTATGGTTAGGTTAGATTTTGGAAATTTATTGTTAACATTAGCTTTATTCAGAGAGATAGAGGGGCAAAAGGAGTACTGGACAATTGCTAATTAAGGCTTTTTAGTTGGTTTATGCCAATTTTTTTGTTTAGGAATTGTAATATGATCAATTAACAATGGGATTTAGGGCAATAATTCAGGTTTTGCTTTTAGAGTTTTCTGGTGATAACTTTTTTTGTGTTAATACATAAAATGCATGTGAATTAGGGGGAGATTTTCAAAGTCAGGAGCAATTGTAATTTTTAATTTTGTTTAAATCAGGCTTTGTGAGTGGATTAATATAGTGTTTCCCTATGGAAAGGATTCAGGTTAGGTCTTCAAGTTTTTTTTTGTGTGTATACATATATAAAATGGCATTTTAAGACTAGAGATATCTGAAAATTTAGGAGATTTGGCAGTTTTTGGCATCACTAATGTCAAACTGATGGGTTAGGAGTTAGATTAGGGCTAGGATTGGGGGAAGGGCAGGTATAGAGTTGTTTTATGAATATTTGCTGTATTTGGCATAAAAAAGTTGAAGCGTTATTGGGCTACTGTAAAACTTGGAATGATTGATAATTTTATCTCCATTGTTGGGACAGTGTCAGAAAAAAATGATGGATTAACAAAGGATTGTTTTAGATTTTCAACCTGTCTAGGGTGAGCTTTTTCACTCATATTTGAAAACAAAGTTTAGGTGAATTGATAGTAAAAAATGGGATAATTAATAAGTTTTGGCATTAGTTTATGTCAGAATTAATCTGAGTGAAAGAGTTGGCCACCCGATGGGGTGACTGACTGGGAGCCTCAGAATGCCACACCTATCAAGGAAAACTCTGAGAGACCGGTCCTATGCAAAAGAAAGGGTTTTTATTAATATTAAAGTATACTTGGGCTCATAGCATGACCACAAACAGGCAGCGGCTAAGAGCCCCGAGCCCTTCCAGGGAGGATCTTTAAGAGATAATTCCCCGCCACTACAGAAAAGCCCACGCATAACAAGGTCTCGGCGCGCAGGCAGCCAATCACTTTGTAACGAGTAACCATCAGCTACCAATCGGGTCACACTCAATACTTCTTTCTATATTTGGTGCGGCTAGACACACTGTAAGATTATAGGTCAGCAATGGCTATGCGTATGTGCAGGAATGCAATCCAGGCAATTCAGGCCAGATAGCAGGTTCTGGGCGGGGGTCTCCTAACCTCTAACAGGAATTTGTTCTGGGCCTTTTTGTAGATAACAGGATGAAAAAATTACTTCAAGATGAAAAGGTCACTCAGGCCCTAAATTTGTAACGTTCCATGAGTAGGCCTGCCCTGGTTGGCTAAGGGGGTAACTGTTCTCTCTTTCATGGATAGGGTTAGGATTAGACTTAGGGCTAATGTAAATTAGCCTTACAATTAGACTAATATTAATCTAAGGGCTAATGTAAATTAGCCTTACAATTAGACTTAGGGCTCATGGTAAATTGTTAATTATTGCTATTAAGAAATAGAAAAATAAGTGAAGTGTGGGGTGAGTGTTAAATTTGGGGTTATCATTTATGTTCTGCACTTTGGGGGTCAGACTTTTAATATGATAGTATTAATAATAGAATTGATCTAGGGATAAAGTTCACCTTAGTTTTCTGGAGTTAATTTTTTTAACAAAAACCGTTTCTGTTTCCATACATAAAAATGAATGTTAACTCTAGGGAGATTTTCAAATTTAGGGAAAAAATGGTAGTTTAGGGTATCATTAAACTCATGGGTTTGGAATGTTAAGGATTTGGGCTAGTGTAGAGTTGAAGTGAAAAAATTTTGCTGTGTTATAGTGAAAATAACTAGGGTAATTATTGAGTGATTGTTAAACTTGGACTTATGTAAGATGTTTGCCAATGCTTAGGTCATTGTTGGTATAATGGGTTAGATTACCTTATGTTAGCATCCAGGTTGCATTTAACCCAAGACATGGAGGATTAATGAGTTGGAATTTTCTCCCTTCTTACCTGAAAATGAGATTAAAATGTAGAAATTCAATCTTAGAATAATTGGTAGTTTCAAATCAATTTAGATCAGGGTTAGTATATGTTAGGGCTAGAATTAGAATATGTTTTAGAGTAAGTGTTAGGAATTTCTGGTGTGTAGGAATTAACTTTGTTGTGCTCAAAGTGAAAATTTCAAGTTTTCCACAATATGTTGTATGATTTGATTAACATAGAATTGAATAGGCTGGGGCTTAGGTTAGGTTTTTGGTGATTAGTGTACCCATTCTTAAAATTGCACGTGAAATCTAGAGAAGTTTTCAAAATTAGGGAAAATGGTAGTTTTATTATCAGTAAACTCAGATTTTGCATGGGTTAGGTTTAGCATTAGGATTAGGGCTAAGGTTTTGGCTGGTAAAGATTTAGGTGTAAAATTTTGTTGTATTCAGAGTTTAAAAAGGCAGTTGTATTATTGTATATTATTAAACCGTTGCTAATGGTAAGTTTATGAAAATGTTTGGATAGTCATCAAATGATAATTTGTTTATCATATGATTAGTCTAGGGCTAAAATCCAGGTTAAGTTGATGGGATATTAAGGGATTATAATGTTTAATATCCAGATAAATTTAAACAAGTTAATTAGTAGTTTATTTGCATTAGTTTAGGTTAGGCTTAAAATGGGTTAGATTTGGGGGTTGGCATTAAATTTGGGGCTAAGGTTAGCATTAGGACCTTTGTAAACTTTAGGTGTACATTTTGATGTGCACAGCATTCAAAATGCAAGTAATTCATTACTGGGAAACTTTTAATCTTGGGCTAATTGTTATGTTTATGCCTTTGGTCAGGTCAGATTTAGTAACTTTCCAGATATCAGAGGGTCAGATAATGGCTAGGGTCCAGTTTAAGTTTATAGAGGATATAAATGTTAGCATTTATTCAACTTAAAAATTAAAGTATAGGAAAAATGAAATGGAACATAATTGATCATTTTGGCACACGTTTAGGTCAGGGTTAGTATGGATTAGGCTAAAATTAGAATTAGTTCCAGGGTTAGGGTAAGGTATTGTGGACATTTAGGTATTAACTTTTGTCATGTTCAGAGTGTAAAAGGCAAGTCATGAATGAATAATTGTTAAATTTGGGCTAACTAGTAGCATATTGCCTTTGAGTCAGAGCTGGAAAAAACTATATGGTTAACAATAGAATTAGCATAGGGTTTGGGTTAGGTTCCCTTTGTAGAGATTTTAAGTGTTAAAATCCTATGTGCCTAATAAAAATGTATGAAATTATAGAGATATTTTTAAATTTAGAAAAATGTTTGATGTCAGAATGTCAGTATATGCTAGGTTTTGCATGTGATATGATTAGGATTAGGGGTAGGTTTAGTGTGAGCACAGTGAAGGTTTAGGTATTAAATTTTGATATGCTTATAGATAAAATGGCAACTGAAGTGTTGGCTGTTATTTAATTTGGGCTCCTCTGTTGGTTTATGTCAATGATGGATCAAAATTTATAAAAAAGATAGCATTAAAATAGGATTAGCATTTGCTAAGGTTAGATTCAGATTTGTGAATGTTTTAAGTGCTAGCATTTTTGTGTTCCTTGTAGAAAATAAAGATTAAGAAAAGTGAAATCTCCAAATTTGGGGTACTAGATGTGTCATGTGATCAATTAAATTCTCACTTAGTATGAATTTAGCTGTGATATTTTGCTGTATTCAGAAGTAAAGACTCAAGTATTTTACTCCTCTCTAATTTGTGCTGTTTGTTGGTTTTATGTTTATGTTTGTGTTTAGTTGGAACAATGTTATGTTTAGTAATAGTCATTTTAAGGCTAATCTTAGGTTTAGCTTTGTGGATATTTTATTGTTAGCTTTTTCTATGTTCTTACCTGAAATGGTGTTTATGAATAGGTGGATATTCAAATTCTGGATTTTTTTTTAGTAGTTTTAGCAATGGTTTAGCTGTTTCATTATGGATTATTATTATGTTGTAGTTAAATTTTGTCTACATTTTAAATGTTAAGCATTGTTGTATCCTCAATCAATGGAAAGTGACTTACTAGTAATTATAAATTTTAGGTTGATGTTGCATTTATAACTATGTTTTGGTGAGAGTTGGAATAATTACAGAAATAGCAATAGAGTATAGAGTGATTTCCAAACACAGAGCCAGGAGAATAGCCTTAAACAATGGTGGCTCTACCTCTCCCCAAACAAAATAGCTAAAACCAAAAGTGAAAAAATACAATAGCTTTATCCCTTATTCTATTTATTGCTTTTACTCCAAAATCTTCCTTGGGATATTCAAGTCTTTTCTGTCTCCATGTAATCACATATCTTCTTATATTCCTGATAATTTCTAAAATTTTGTTTCTCTGCCTTCAGCCAAACAAGCTGCCCACTATGAAGTTTCTAATGACCACCCTGAGCATTTTTGGCAGATGCACCCAACAGTGAGCTAATGTTGATAACTGAAAATCTCAATTTGTATGGCTTCAGGGAACCTTTGTATTAAAAAGTGCTGTCACATAATTTTAATTTCCCCAGTGAGTCAGCTTCCCCTCCTAGCGGCCTCATCAAAAATTTTGATAATATCAAGATGTGAAAGAAGACATGTCGTTCTGGAATTTACATTTTTCTTCCTCTGATTCAACAACAAATTGGTGAACATGGGGTATTGTATCTCTTGAGCAAACGGATTAGATTAACAAAGAATTAAGAACACTGTATTATATTCACAGTTAGATCACTTTCATGTAGACTGAATTGTACATAACTATTCTAATATGATTGAATTGGGGAGATTCAAGCATGGAGGCTAAATCTGTATAATCCTTTTGTTCTTGTTGAAGCAGTTACTTTGTGTATTTGAGCATTGTCTTTTCCTCACTTGATTCACATTTATTTAAAGTCAGTTTTGAAAATGGGATTTTCTACTCAAAAAGTACTTTGGCATTTGAATTTTGATTAAAAAAGTCACTTGGGTGAGTAAGCTAAGAATAAGATAGGCTGAACATAAGAGTTTTTTATTGGGATAAAAATAGAATGAAAATCAATCAATATATTTAATGTTTGCATTAGAGTCAGATCAACTTTTTGAATCATCTCTTCATTTAATTTGAAAGCAGTATGTAAAATAATATATTTATTGGAAAATCAAAGTATAAATATGACATTAAATCTCTTCAACTTTTATGAAGAAGAAACATAATCTCTCTTTTCTGTCCCTGCAATTCTCCTATGATTGAACAAAGATCTATTAAAGATCCAAATGTGCCCAGAACATTTTCTAATCCAAGTATATTTGATTTCATGCCTGCATTACTATCTGTTGATCAACTTTCTTTTCATGCTACCACCAATGTGGGTATGACTCAAAGGGCTTAGAATCACTTGCAGCTAGTTAAGTTTGATCTTGGGACACCATTTTACTTAAAAAATATAATTAATTAATCAATCATATAATAAATTGATATTTATTTAATTGATAATAATCATATAATAAATTAATCAATCATATTTGAGCACTAGCACTATTCAAATGCGATCAAATCTCCAGTCATATTTGTCTTATTTTGATTATCATAAGTTATTCACTTGATATGTTTTCTATTTCTTGGTCTGAGTTCTTTTTTATTGTGGGGGTATCACATTGCAGTACTCCAGAGGTTACATTTGGTATTGTTCTTGGCTTTCCGCTGAGGGAAAAACCCTGGCAGTGTGGGCATCAAATAAAGGTTGATCTCATAAAACTCAATTATCTTATCCCCTGTTATATCTTGATATTCTTGATTTCTTATTGTAGGGAATATATAGATTTAAAGACTACAGGATATGCAATCCGATTCCCAAACTCTCTTTTGTCTTTCCATCAATTCTTAGTTTTATAGTTGTACAACAGACTTTCAATCTCTAAAATATGAGTTAATTAAAATAAACTTAAGTTTTTATAACTTTAATGGAATAGGGTATATGTATTACCAAGACTGTCTCTATCATAATATTTTAGAAATAGTTTTCATATCTCTGGCACTGAATATTTAAAATTTGAATGATATTAGCATATTAGCTATACCTTTATATTTACATTTCCAAAATTTAAATTGTATACTAAATATATTGTGAGAAATAAATAACAGATATGAGAATGTATGAAAATTTTAGCACATAGATAATTATCAGGAGTTGTAATTTTTAATATGATAAAGGAAGGCATATCATTAATTGTACAATAGTTAAAATCTTAAAATGAATCAAATTATTTAAGTCAATTTCATTGAATGTTGTTCTAAAATTCTTTGTTCTCTATAACAGTAAATTGTAAACGAAAAAAAGTAAAAGTTTAGAAAACTTATAAACAGATAATGGTGAAATTCAGTGTTTCAATATCCTTCAGATAGTAATTAATGAAAATTCTTTTGCTCATCCTCTCTGTTTTATTTTACTGAGACTGTGAACATATGTAAGGTGTTCAGAGGCACCTTTTCCTTTCACTCTTTTATAAAAACCTTTTTCCTCAGTTCTTAAGTTTGCATAGTTTCTTTTGTTATAGTTTCTTTTGTTATAGCTGTAAGTTCACTTGCTTTTTATTCTTCCTTATAATATGGGTTATAGCATCCTATTGAGTTTTTAAAAAAATCTTAGGTTTATATTTTGTATCCGTCGAAGTTTGAGTTGGTGCTCTGTATATATATTTGGAGAGGTCGGGAGGGGATTCAAACTCGGCTGTACAGGGAGTCTTTCCAGGGTGGCGCTGTGTGAACCATGCATAGTCAGGGATGAGCTAGTGGCTCCTTCGTGGAGAGATCACTCCAGACCTGGGAGCTGTCGCCTTGTCCCTTTGCTACTCTTCAACATAATCGCCCATTTTCATATTTATGTTTGTTTTAAGTTTTTGAACATTATTTATTTTATCCTTTTATAGTATCCACTTGTAATATCCCTATCTAGTAAATTCTCATTATTTTTCTGTTCTTTGACATGGGCGTTTTTTTGCAATGTTCATTGTGACTTTACCTTGTGGAATATTGGGTTTGTTATCTTCAAAAATGGGGCATTAATCAAGCAGTAGTTAGTTATTAGAAGGTTGAGTTCACATTTTGTAGACTATTTTTAATTCAGAATATTATATTGACTCTTCCAGTTTTGCCTGGGGCCCATGTGACCCTTCCTCTATATTCAGCCTGGCCATGCAACCTGTTAGGTCAGTGTTGGGGTGGACTGTGAAGTGTTCTTGCCTCCAGTTCTGGAGGACACCTGCTCTCCCTGGAGGTGTTTAGGCAGTTTAGACCAGGCCTCATGCTTGGGAACTTGTAAGTGCTAGGGATTGAGCTAGCACTTTCCTTTTAAATTATTTTTAATCTATTTTTTTTTTTTTTGGTCATACCCAGCAATACTCAGGGGTAATCCCTGGCTCTGCACTCAGAAATTACTCCAGGCAGTGCTGGGGGATGATATGGGATGTCGGGCATTGAACCTGGATACAGCAAATGCTGGACGATTGCTCCTGCTCCTGTTCTGGTCCTTAGTCCTTTGAGCATTCTCCCCAACCTGTGAGATTTATTTTTAAGCTTTGTTAGGTAGGTCTGCAGAAGTCTTTATTTTGGGAACAATTTAACTCTGTAATAAGATACAGCCTTTCTAAAATTTTTGGCTGATGTTCCAGGTGAACAGTACTCAATCTCTGCTTTCACTTTCCAGAACTTTAATGACTTACCGAGTTGCAATACTTGGGATCTCTAAGTAATTAGATCAGAGAGAAATGCTGTTTGCCTCCAAGCAACTTATCTCTGATAAGTCAAAGACAGAACAACCATGAAGTAAAGATGAGACTCCTGTGAAGGCTTGGAGAAATATATAATGGCAATAGAATATTCTTTGGTACAGATGCATACCTTTGTATTCTGAGATAGAGTTCATCTCAGAAGTCCCTTCTCTACTCTACCCTGCAGGGGCATTTCCAAGGCAGATCTTGGCTGGGAAACTTTAACATCTCAAAGGGCCTAGGTGAGGTCCTGGGAGAAATTGAGTGGAGACACCACCACCAGTGTACATTTCTCACCACCAATGGCACCAGTTTCCCTCCCACCCACCTCAGCCTGCCTTTTGGCATTTTTCTTTCTCTCACTCCCCACCCCGAGAACCTCTTTGGGCATTGTGGTTTGCAGTACAGGTACTGAAAAAGTCATCAAAATTTGTCTGAGCACAGCTTTATTAACTATACTAAGTTTTGACATGGGGAAGAGCTGCTACTGGCTCTCCTGTGCCCAGTCATTCAGAACTCCACCCAGCATACCAGCCTATCACAGCCCAGCTCATCAAGATCCACCCTGAAGTAGTCTTTTTTAAATCCGCCAAGGTATGCTGATCCAGAGACTCACAGACATGGGCAGAGCTGCTACTGGCTCTCCTTGTGCCCAGACACTCACGAGGTGCCCGGGAGGGAAGGCAAGCTCTAGTCCTGGCCCGCCACCCCAGCAGAGCCTCACAATAGCCAGATGATACCCCCACTCCATGAGGGGCTCCATTTTCCACATCTGGTCTTCCCCCCTTGTTAGAACTCCACCCAGCAGTCCAGCCTATCACAGCCCGGCTCGCACTGCCGGCCCTACATTTCATCAATAAATGCTGGATTTAGAGATGACTACAAGAGTATGCTACCCACACGGCAGAGCCTGGCAAGCTACCCGTGTCATATTTGATATGCCAAATACCAGCAAAAATTATAGACCTCGCTCCCATGACCTGATGGAATGGTTTGAGGCTCTTTATGTTCCTGGAGAAAGCAGGTGCCCTTGGGCTCTACTTGCATGAGACAGGACATATGGAGATTTTACTGGTGCCCACTCAAGTAATTTGAAAGATGTCAATGACAAGTTGCAAAATTATGTTTATTCATCAGAAATTTTTTACCCTTTAAAAGTGATCAATACACATTCCACAGTGTGTAAGAGAAGGAAGAGAGAAAAGAGAGAGATAGAGAAAGAGAAAGAGAAAAGAGATAAAAAAAACCTCTGCACAGAGGCAGGCTAGGGAGAGAGGGAGGGAATTAGGGACATTGGTGGTGGGAAATGGGCACTGGTGGAGGGATGGGTGCTGAAACAATGTATGACCAAAACCTGAACATGAACATTTTGTAATTGTATATCTCAAGGTAGTATAATAAAATATTAAAATAAATGAATAAATAAAAGTGATTAATATCAGATGAAGAAATCAAGCTGGAATTTGATGATTGTTTTACTACATATTAAAATAGTAAAATGTAATAGTAAAATGTATTGTCTTCATAACAATATTATATTGTTGTGAATATACAAATGGATTAAAAATGACATATCAGATTTCAGGATAGGCAGCTAGCTAGATGGGTGGATGGATGGATGGATGGATGGATGGATGGATGGATGGATGGATGGATGGATGGATGGATGGATGGATGGATGGATGGATGGATGGATGGATGGATGGATGGATGGATGGATGGATGGATGGATGGATGGAAGGATTGAAGGATGGATGGATGGTTGGATGGATGGATGGATGGATGGATGGATGGATGGATGGATGGATGGATGGATGGATGGATGGATGGATGGATGGATGGGTAGGTGGATGGATGGATGGATGGATGGATGATGGATGGGTGGGTGGGTGGGTTGATAGATGGATGGGTAGATACATGGTGGATATGGATGGGTGGGTGAATCAATGGATAGGTGGATAGATGATATATGGATACATAGAAAACAGATGAATAGATGGATAGATGGATAGACGGATACATGGATAGATGGATAGACAGACAGATAGACTGACAGATAGACGGGTAGATAGATAGATAGACAGACAGACAGACCGACAGGCAGACAGACAGACAGGATAGATAAGATAGATAGATAGATAGATTGATAGATAGATAGATAGATAGGATAGATAGATAGATAGATAGATAGATAGATAGATAGATAGATAGATAGGTAGGTAGATAGGTTTTAGTAAAAAATGGCATAAAGATTATTCAACATTAACAGGTGAAAAGTTGTATAGTGAATAATGGCTTCTGTATTTGTTTATGCCTATGATAGTTGTCTTCTCAAGATAAAGCATAGCGCCTGTATGCCTGATATATCTTTAACCATGTAAAGGATGGTGGGACACTGAAAATATCACTTCTAGATTTTTTTCTCTATAAAACTTACATTAGGTAGATTCTAGATAATTTATCTAGAACAAGTAATTATAGAAGCATAACGTAAAAGGTAAGTGAGATGGCTGATGGCAGGAATTTTGTATTCATAGCAACATGATTCCATCATTCTGCTCTCTGATTTTAGCAAGTGTTAGAATCTTTCTGGTAAAGTTCCCATTTTAGACTTTGAAAATTATTGATAAAATTTGATGACACTGTTCATACAACCCAATGCTCTTTAATAACTGCTTATGATTTGCTCTCATCCTTCATAGTTTTCTTCATGCTTCTTTAGTACATGTTTCTTTTGCATCTTGATGCCTCTAGATCTATGCAAGAGTCATTTATTTTATTGCTAGGATCTTGTTGTGATTTTTATTTATTATTGTACATAGAATCATTTTATATAAGATTTGTTTATTCCGATATATTTTTAGAGTGAAATTAACATTTGATAAATGTTAATTCTTTTATTAACTTTTTCCATGGATGTTTAGTCATCTTAATATTGATGTGTGTTTATGTGAGCATATTTGCATTTTTCTCTTATGCAGCTGCAGTTTAAAAAATACTAAGGATTTGGGAATGACTGAAATAACACTGATAGATATAGGATAGAATGATTGATTAGAAATCATTACAGCAGGAGTATTAATGGTCTAGACTCTGTAGCTTTTGCTGCATGATTTCATTGTATCTGTCTAATGTACAGATACAATCTGTATGATCATTTCAGTGCTGTTTACTATAGCCATGAATTGGAAACAGTAACATGCCTGAGAAAAGATGACTAAAACATTGTGATGTATGTATACACACAAATCAAAAAACTCCTTATCTATAATAGAAGATAATATCATATAATTTACTGCCCTGTGTGAAAGCTAAAGGATATAACAGTTGTTGAGTGATAGCAGTCATAAAGAAAGGGGCAAATACTGATCTATCTCATATTTGGAACATAAAAAACACATAAGAGGAGTAACAAATAGCCAATGGAAAGGGTCATTCAGATTCGGTCTATAAAACTGTTTGCCAAGATGTTGGGGTAAGGGATTAGAAGGAGATCTTGAGATATAGGTGAACTATCTGGTGGTGACTGTGGCATCCAAACATTGTAGAATTTTGAGTGCCAGAAATTTTCATATTTACAGCACTTTAATTTATGGTATTACTGTAGCTTTTGGAATACAACCAGCTTTTCAGTCAAGGATCGATTCTAGCAGGTTTTGAAAAACCATAGTTAGTGCAAGGGATGAACCTAGATAGTTATGTGCAAGGCAAGTGCCTTATCTGATTTATTATCTCTCTCTTCTTTAAAAAATTAAAAAAAATAAATAAAACATGTAACTTGAAAATCTGGTAGTTAGAACATTTCCATTGTAATAACTGCTTCTCAGCTCTGTTTTCGGTTAAAGATTGTTCTGAGCAGCTCTTCTTCAGTCTTTAAATGATATTTGCATCAACTTCCCATTAATATAGTCATTAGTCTTAAGTCCATTCGAAGTTTAGATTGTACAGCTTCTCTGAAAATAATATTTTCCTAGGGAAGAGATGATGACGAGGGGAACACCCTGCTGTGGTTAAGGTTTACCCATGGCTCTATACTAGAAACACTCTTTATCAGACTTGGGGTACCATAACAAACCCAGGTAGGGTATTTACAAGGTAAGTGTTTTTCTGCTGCACAATCTATTCAAATATTCAAAATAAAATCTTTAAATTTCAGTATTACATTTATTTATTTATTTTTGCTCTTTGAGTCTTACTCAGTGATGTTCAGGGGTTACTCTGGCTCTGCACTCAGGAATTACTCCTGGTGTGCTTGGGGAACTATATGGGATGCTGGGGATCGAACCTAAGTCAACAGTGTGCAAGGCAAACACAATCCCCACTGTGAAATTTTAGAATTTTAATTACAGGTGATAATTACTAATGTACATTGAATTTGAATCATTTTGATTATATCTATGATACTTTTTTTGTATAATATTCACAGTATAGAAGATAAACAATAGAATCTCTAAATGTTAATAGTATATCCACATGTTGATATCACCATAGATCTATTAATATATTCTGTTATGTTTGTTCTAGATATATTTTGTAAACTTTGGGTTTATAAATCAAACATTTTGCTTTTGATGTCTACTATTGTTAACTAATCTACCATGTCATCCCTGAAATTAGTAATCTTCCACCTGAAATCACTGGTTCTCCTGTGCTAGTATTGGCTAATTCTAGCACTCTAGAATAATTGACTCTAATAAGTTAATTATTTGAGTTTATAACTTTGAGTCTAGAAATATGCATTTTTAATAAACTGCTGGTCAAAGAGTCACTATTAGAGCATCATAACTAGATGATTTTTCCTTTTCTGTCTAAATATCCAAATATTCTCAAATTAAACCACTGTATTCTATTTCTAATTAAGCTGTAGATGCAGTACTTTGTTGAAACATTCATTTTCAATGAGGAAAGTTAAAATCAGCAAAATCAGAAATCTTTACAAAGCTGGATGATTGGCTGGTACAGGAAAACACCAGTAACACATTTGGGCAACAGATAAGTGAACTGGTTTTCTTTTTTTAAGGAAGCACAATCTTGAATGGGACTTTGAAATAAAAGTAGTTTGAAATCTACAGGCATTGTTAGTAATGTTACTTACTAAACTGTCTTTTCATTTAGTCATCATGCTTAACACATATCATTGAAACATACATCCTCCTGCACTTTTGAGCTTTTGCTTCTTTCCTTCACCATTTCTAAAAAAAGACTTCCTTATAGTATCTGTCTAGTACAGGGACTTTTCCATTTTCTTTTTTTTTTTTTGGTCACATCTGGTGATGCTCAGAGGCTACTCCTGGCTCTGCACTCAGAAATTACTCTGGCTGATACTCATGGGATCCTATGGGATTCCAGGGATCGAACCCAGGTTGACTGTGAGCAACGAATTGCCCCACCTGCAATATTATCACACTGGTCCCAACTTTTCTATTTTCATTGTGGTCACTTAATTTACAGTTTAAACTAGAGTATATTTAAATATAGCATGTACAACTTGTTATTAAGTTATAACTTCAGTGAAATTTGAGCGAAAAATCAATATTAAATATGTACCCAAATCTTTACACGCAACTTGATTAATGTTTGCAAGTGACTGATATGGATTAATAATGGCAGAATGTTTAATGCATTGTACTTATCAGCTACATTTAATTTCACAATCATATCCTCTTAGAATGCCTTATATGTTAATAGCTCCAGTGCTTTATGCCCGATTCTAATCAACATAATTTAAGCCAATAATGTTTAACCCATTCCTTACAATGCCCAAATATATGATACTTAATTTAATTCAAGCAGTATATTCTTATATCCCAAATCTCCCTCTTGATGTGATTAGGTGATAATATTTCATAGAAATATATGTCAGAGAGGAGAAAGGAGTAGATACAGGATATATTCAAATGACTGTATTTCAAATAATCAGGGGAAGGTGACTAAATAAATTGTCTTTTTTTAGTGTCTGTGTAAATAAAATGAACTGCAATTTATAGCACGTTTCCACATTGCACCCGCCTAATGAACAGAGATTAAAATGAGTGCAAAATCCTATAACTTAAGACTTGAAATAGACATCACAAAGTGATATATATCTTTGTCTCTGTTCCCTCACCCTTCTCTCTGTATGTATTATGTAAATGTTTATATTTACATATGTATATATGCAGTTATTTTTATTAATGTAGGCAAATAATGTAGATTTAAACTTAAAAGCTTTTTAGAAAAAAATAGAGGGAGCCCAAATTCTGTCTTAAAATTAACGTAGAGTGAAATGGTGATTATAAAACATATAATAGATAGATATAGATAAAAGATATATGTGTGTGTCTCTGTGCATGTGTGTATGCATATATACTTAGAGCTATATATTTTTACAAAGCTGTGATTAATTCTGGTTTCTTAAATAACTCTTGCTTTGGCTCACTTCATATCAAAAGTAGAAAACAGCCAACTGTGGAGAAAATGTTGATGGTTTTGCAAGGGACAGGAATGCAGTTTAAAGCTTAACCATGTATAGTCAGTCTTTTTTCTGCCAAAATGGACAAACCTCTCAGTGAAACTCTGAAGTTCATGGTCAAGTTCATAGTGGAGTCAGTAGAACATACACAATGAGAGAAAAGCAGAAGTAAATGATATTCACCAATGAGATGATCGTGGAACATAACTAATTCTAAAGCACTGAATGAAAACTTTGTAATGTCAGTTTAAGTGTTTTCTTTGGATGCAATGAGCTATGTGTAATAGATTGAAATATTTACCAAAGAAATTACAATATTTAAAATGTTCATAGAGCACATTCTATTTTCATAGTTTTCAAATATATGAGCTTGCACTTGAGAAATGAAGTAGTTCAATAAAGTTTGGTGTGCTTCAAAACACTTGAAGGTTTCCCCTCTGAACAAGTCTGTGATCTCTATAGAACAGCATCTTTCTTTCATTCTCCCTTTACATTTCTTTACATTTCTTCCAGTCGAAATGATTTTTGCTTCAATATTTTGTCCCACTCAAATTTTGTTTCTGTGAAGGAAGACAACCCACCTGATCAAAGCTGTGCTCAGTTTAGGACTGATTTTCCTGTCTTGAAAAGGTGAGTTCTTTGTTCCAGCCTCAGTCCAGGTCTTACCCAGACTCTGAGAGTGGGACAAGTTCCCTGCTTTCAGAACAAGTTGGTTTCGGATGTACTTGAGAGCTACTTTTTGGACTATGAAACAGGTTCAGTATTTGTTGATAGTAAACTTTACCAGTCCTGACTATGCCCTTAGTGACATGGTGGATTGAGCCCAGATGGAAGCACTTTACTCAAGGCTACATCCTTTTTTTTTTTTTTTTTTTTGCTTTTTGGGTCAGACCTGGCGATGCTCAGGGGTTACTCCTGACTCTTTCTTTGCTCAGGAATTACACCTGGCGGTGCCTCGGTGGACCCTATGGGATGCCAGGGAGCCCTACCTGCTGTGCTATTGCTCCGGCCCCCCAAGGCTACATCTATTTCCCACTTTGCCCAGCATAATTGGGGAACCATTCAGGAGAAAAGTGAAGAAACTGCATAGGAAAACCATCAGAAGAATGTAGTAACCCAGTGAAAATCTATTGCTCTGCTTCTTGGCGAATATATCTGCAGCTTGAATGGAAGCAGTTCATGTGAAATTTCTTTCCCTAGCCTGTAAACCACCCTCTTTCCATTAACCCCTCCCCGATTTGCAGGAATCTTAATTCCAGGCAAATCAATAGGTATGAATTGGGATGCTAATGAAACCAGGAAAGAAACTTCGCCCTAGGAAGCATCACTACCATAGCTGCAGGCCCTACTCAGTGAGGCATTGCAGTTAGCTTTCCAGGGCCCCTTTGCAGGGCTTTGTAGACCCAGGCTCCTGGACCTAGACAAGGAACACAAAGGGATTCTGCTAGAAGGGAAGCCAGGACCCTCAAGAGACTCTCACTGAGTGCAAACAGAGGTCCCTGATAAAAGGTTCAATCTAAAGGACTCACACAAGTTGGGGTGCAGGGTCCCCCTTCTTTGCACTTCTTCAAGTTCAAAGAATATATGCACTTGAGGTAGCTCTAGGCTAGGCAGATTGCAGTGTCCCAGCACAAAGCCTGGGCTCCTCCAAGGATGCCTGAGGCAGAGATGTGACTGGATGTGTCCAATGTATTGATTCTCATGTAGATTTAGGGTTTAGGGGCCGGAGCGATAGCCCAGTGGGTAGGGCCTTTGCCTTGCACGGGCCTGTGCCAGCCCGGGTTCGATCCCCCGCATCCCATATGGTCCCCCGAGCACTGCCAGGAGTAATTCCTGAGTGCAAAGCCAGGAGTAACCCCCTGAGCATCGCCGGGTGTGACCCCAAAAAAGAAAAAAAAATTAGGGTTTAATGTTACTACTATCATTGAGGTTCCAGTCAGAAGGGACAGAGAATCTGCCTGGAGAGATAAACCACCCTATTTTAACATTTTTCTCTCCAAAAGTTGCTACAGCTAATAAAGTCACAAGCTATGAGAAAATTAGATCTCGGATCCTAAACACTCCTCCAAAAGGTGCTCAAAAAGACCCTGATGTTGCTAATGCCTCAGGATCAAGGTTCACCAGAAGAGCAACAATATAGATCAGGTTCTCAGCACTCTCTCCTGCTGTGAAAGGTACAGAGAGAGTGAGTGTGGGGATGGAGGCCACCTTTTATCTACTGCTATGTTCCATACCCAGCCATCCATTATGTATGCTGATTGACTGACCTATTCCCTGGGAGAGATGGAAAGTTACCAACAAAATTCACCTGCCATTCCATCTTTCGGCCTGCTGTATATTTTCAGAATACAAAGTTGTAGAAAATGAAAAGCTGTAGGAAATCAAAGCTTTCAGAATGGGACTAAATGGACCAAACAAAATTAATATAGCTGTTAAACTCTCTGTTTTACCTCCACAGATTTTAATACAGCTTCTTTTGACCTAGGACTCACAGAGGATAAGCAGATTGCATCCTATTGCAAGCAAAGTAAACATTTGCTTTTCCCTTGACACCTTTAGTATGTTTTTGAAAGCAACATGGCAAACATGCCTTTCTGTGGTTAGGAGCAGTCCCTAATACAGGTGGGTAATCTTTTTTTTTTCTTTTTTGGGTCATACCTGGCAATGCTCAGGGATTTCTCCTGGCTCTGAACTCAGCAATTACTCCTGGCGGTGCTCGGGGACCATATGGGATGTCGGGGATGGAACCCGGGCCAGCATGGGCCGGCAGCGTGCAAGGCAAACGCCCTACCCACTGGGCTATCACTCCGGCACCAGGTAGGGAATCTGAACAGCTGCTTCTGTGACTCCAAAGCCATTTTCAAGGAATATTGAGTTCAAAAGGGATAGTCTTAAATATAAGAGCTGGTCCAATGTTAACACTTTTTGTTACTAGGGCCCCACAACTTTCAGGGAGACCTTAATGACTGGGTGGTTCAAGGAAGCACTGGAAACTATCCCTGAGAAGGAATAAAATGTGCCTGTCTGCATCCACTGCCTGGGCTCTGCTCTCACTGCCAAGACAAAGGCCCGAAACCAGAAACTCTCCAAGCCCTTGAAAGGGATGGGGTGGATTCCTACTGCCAGGTCATTCCTAAAGATAATGAAAGGCCCTAGGCTACATGGCTCTTAGCACTTATTTAATCTATTTTCATTCAATTGGCCAAATTAGGATAGTCATGATAGCTCTCTGCTCTGTTCTGAGCTTTTTGCCCAGTACCTCTCAGGATATACAATACTACCAATAGAGAATTCACTTATCTTGCTGTCTATGCAAAATCACTTGTCAAGTTTACTAAAAGCAAACCATTAAAGCTGTAATGATAGAACAGCTAGTTGGGTGCTTGTACTTCAAGAGGAAATTCCAGGTTTGATCCCAGCAATAAATAAAACCAAACCTATTTAGTAAAGGAAAGTCGGGCAAAAGCTTTCCAGTAACATGCCCTTTTTGTAGAAATCTAGTTCTATAGATAAGTCAAACTTTCTGGGGACATAAGTTTAAGGCACAAATTGCCAAATAAGAAGCTAAATACTTGCCATTAATTCCTGAGAGTCAATTTCTGTTCAAAGACAGTAAGGAAGTTATCAAACTCACAGCACCTCAAATGAGAAATCAATTGGGGCCTTTGGGGGTATGACTGTATTCTATAGACTAAACTAAACTAAAACATTATTGCAAAAATTTTTAATAAGTTGTTAAAGGGACATGCTTTTTGAGCCCCTCCAGTGGAGCTATCAAAAAATGTTTCTTAAATGACTTTAAAGGTATTAGAGATTACCTGTAATCAAGTAAAGAATACCTGTTTCATCTCTAGTTTTGGCAACACCTAATCCAGAAGTAAAGGCCATCCATTGCTGACAGTGAGACGGCAAAGTAGCAAACCGTCCTTGGAGTAACTCTTAGGTTTTATCAAACAATAGTCCAGTAGGAAGAAAGTCTTTATCCGTTTCTGAAGAAATCTGTGAAAATACAGATCGCATGTGCATAGAGGTAATGAATAAGTTTATTCTAGTAGGTCTGATTTTAAAGAAAAAAACACCCTTCTAGATCATCTAGGTCACTGGTGATTTGCACACAGCTGTAGGTTAGTTTATGAAGCAAGTTGAAGTGCTAGTGTGCGTTTTGCTAGGGGGAACTTAAGCTCAAAAAGTAGAATCAGATGCTCTCACTGGAGCCAGCTCCCTGGATGAATGAATAACTTTGAGTAAACATATATACT
The DNA here is from genome assembly GCA_021461705.1 of Cryptotis parvus. Taxonomy (NCBI): domain Eukaryota; kingdom Metazoa; phylum Chordata; class Mammalia; order Eulipotyphla; family Soricidae; genus Cryptotis; species Cryptotis parvus. The sequence continues at coordinate 55,937 of JAJIBD010026576.1, forward strand.
GATTCTTAAATACTCTTCTTACATGTTCATGATGCAATATGGAAGGGAAGGGATATTTACAGCAAAGCATAGATGAATAAATATGGAGAAAAATAAAAATGTGGTAAGTCAGACAAGTGTCTATGTTATTACATAAGGAAATTATTCTGATACATGTTTTACCCAGTCACCATGGTTTGACAATAGTACTTTTTTCACTTCTAAATTTATTCAATATTTAGCTTTTGCATTAAAAATAAATCATCAACCACCTATAGCCTGGCCTCCCCAATATCCAGTTAATGTACAAAAATTTAATCACATGCTAAAAATATTTAGGAAAATTGTGTCAAGACACTTTTGAGTTTTGTTTTCATTCTTGTCTATGCTCTTATAAGGTTTGGAATATCTCCTCTAGCAAAATTTAAGCTTAGTCCCTTTGAGCTATTTTATGATAGACCCATTTTAATGATGGTATTTTGTTACTAAATTTCAATTTAAAAGTATCTAAGCATGTTATTAAGTTAGGATAAATACAGCAGCCAGTTTAACTGTATGGAGAATCCTGGCTGGAATGATCGCACAGTACATGGGCAATTGCATTGTATGAAGTGGCCTGGGTTTATTCCATGACATGCCATGTGGTCACCTGAGTACTCCCAGCAGTAATTTCTAAGTGCAGAGCCAGAAGTAACTCCAGAGTATCTCAAGGTAAGTCCCATAAAAAACAAACAAACAAAAAAAAGAATATGAAAATGCTTTTCTGCAGTAAGCAAATAAAGAATAAACCCCAACCAAAATTCAGCCTGTGGGTTGGGTCTTACTAAATACTGGGAAAGCTGGGATCCTTTTCCAAATAAAAAGGAAATTTATCAATCTATTATAATCTATTATAATCTTCCTCTGCTGTAAACCTTACTTTCTAGTTAGGTTCATATCTCTAGATAAAATCCCCTTTATGTATTTTTTCTATCATCAGATTTTGAGAGAACAAGATTAAATTATAGCTGGGAATCCATTAAGGACTTGGAACATCTTTTAGAAAACTCAACACCCAAGCTAGGTTATATCTGTAAACTTTGGAACGTCTCTGCAGGTAGGCAGTAAAAGCAGAAACTAATTTTTTAACAGCAGCAGACATCACCATGCAAAAAGAATACCAAAACCCTTTGCTCTGTTTATAATTTTCTTAAACACTCTGCCCTCTTTCAGACAGATGAAACTTTTCTTCTCCAATCCTAAAATAAAAAAAGAAAAAAAGTAAAAACTTTTCTCTTTCAGACTAACAACTCTGAAACAAAATAATATCTTGGATGCTTTAATACTAAGCTAGCATGAGCTTCACCTCCCTATATATCCAGTCTTTGTGCTCCTTTGCCAGCATGAAGAAGTTGCAGAAGGCAAACCTTAATCCATATACCTTTTAAATATTTATGGGTAATGGTGAAGGTAGAAAAGAGATGTTGTATGGGCTACTGCAGCCTTAAAGCCTTATAGCAGTCTGTTTGAACTTAATTAAAATTGCTCATATGCAGCTTATTTTATTTTTGTTTAATCAAATGAAAGGAGGTTTTTATCCCATGGGTAAAATAAAATAAAGATGAGGTAACTCTCTATGTCTCTATGGGAGGGACATATGTTTATATATGTTTATATACATATGTACGTGCATAATGTAAATGCATACATATTTACATATAATGTAAATACATTATTTGTAAATAAATGTTAATATATATTTACATGTATACATACAATGTAAATATATATAAATTTTATATACATAACATATGTATATTATGTATACATATCTTTATGTATATATGGATGGATAGATAGATAGATAGACAGATGATAGAGAGATAGACAGATGATAGATAGATAGATAGATAGATAGATAGATAGATAGATAGATAGATAGATAGATAGATAGATAGATAGATAGATAGATAGATAGATAGATAGATAGATAGATAGATAGATGATGATGATGGATGGATAGATGGATGGATGGGTGGGTGGGTGGATGGATGGGTGGGTGGTTGGATGGGTGGATGGGTATATGGATGGATGGTGGATGGATGGATGCATGGGTGGATGGATTGAGGGAGGAAGGGATGGAGGGATGGAGTAAGGGAGGGAGGGAGTGAGGGATGTAGGGATGGAGGGCAAGTGTGATTGAAGGATGGAGGGATGGAGGGCAGGTGTGATGGAGGGATGGAGGGATGGAGGGGTGGAGAGATGGAGGGATGGATGGATGGATGAGCAATAATAATTTTAAATGGTTTTGCTACTGATGTCTTCAGCATTGTTTTGTGAATATAATTAAAAAGTGCTAAACTTCTGTAATTATTCTCTTATCTGCAAAACATGGTTTTTCAAAATATACACTACTTTATTTATAAAGCACATAATACAATAAATGAAAATCAGTAATGTGATAAACTACATCAATTTGTAGCCATTCATTTCATGGTAATTTAAAAAATTTAAAAAAACAAAGTAAAAAGAAAAAAAAAGAAAATCCAGTATTCTAAACCTGATTTTCAAGAAAATCTGTGTAAGATATTTAATATGTATTACTTTTCTCAGTATTTAAATGTACATGATAAAAAAAGTGGGTAAAACATTTAACAAGTTCTTCACTTCCATATTGTGTAATGATATCGGCTTGATGTCATTCTACTATATTTAGATACAATTGTACTTGGAATTATAGCAACAAATAAGCATTATTAATCCCAATTAAAGTGTCCCATTGGAAAAATGAAATCACTGTTAAGAATTCTATGTTTTAAATTATTATTTTAACTTTTTGATAAACATTTTTATCTATCTGCCTAGATTATTAAAATTGAAAATGCAAATTTTACTTGGCAAGTGTCTTATTTGGTATTTGGTTTATATACCATTAAAGCTCATATACTTGGTACTAAGCAATTTTTGTTATAATTTTTTCCTTTCGAACAATAAAGTTTAAGATAGAGCCCTTTAGATTTAGTTATCTGTTTTTTGTATGCTTGCTTTGGATTTTTTGGTTTTGGAGTCATATGTACTGATGCTCAGTACTTACTCTTGGTCCTATGCTTAGATATCACTCTGAGCAGGGCTTAGAGGACTATATGAAATGTTAAGGATTGAACCAAGGTTGGCCATATGCAAGGAAAACATTTTACACACTGTATTATCTCTTTAACAGCTTGAGTTTATATTTTAGTTATTTGGTCCTGGTATATTATCTCTTTAGCATCTGAGTGCTATTTTTTAGTTATTTGGTTCTGGTATATATTAAATATCTATTTTGTTAACATACACTATTTCTACCTGATGGTAGCTACCATGATATAAATTTAGTTTAAAGGAGAATGAGATGCCTGTTTAAAACTCAAATATATGCCTCAGGATAAAGCACATTAAACATACTATTCATTAATTATAAAATAAATTCAGTAAGATAAGTTTAAAGAAAAGTTCTCCAAAATACATCCAGAAGGCTATTATTTTTAGTATACCATTTATTATTTACTACTTTTAAAACAGTAGGATTCACATTAGCTATTTGACAACTCTTTGAATATATGTATTATAAAATATTTAATATAATTTTGAGAAAGCAATATGAAATCAATTTATATGTGTACTTACTATAAACACAGGAAACCTGAGGGAAATAACACAATTTTAAAACAAAACTGCAAAATTTACTTTTTTGAATATGACATGTTTGTATTTCAGTTTTTCACATGTTCTTGCCATTCACATTGATATTTTTAAAACAAATCTTCAAAAATGATTCAGTGTGTTAAACATTTTCCTTTATAAAAACGTATACAGATATAAACAAAATGTGGGAGATACTATTACAGAGACAATGAGCTATCAAATTTGTAAAATAACTAAAAGCATTAATTATTTGTGTGCTGAACTGTATTCTATTCCATAGTTTGGGTCAATTCTAGTGCTGAAAACATTGGAAGTTGGTTTTAAGAGTCAGCATATGAGGTCTTACAGCTTGTGTGAGCCTCTTGGTGCCCTGTACTTCAAGGCAATTAAAGACCAGATCTCAGCAACAAGGAAGTGTCTCAGGTTGATCTTTTCTAAATATAAATGCTACATTAAGTTCTTAAAACTTATTTATATATAATTCTCACAGTTTGAATACGAACAACTTCTAAAATTCACTTCATACAGTAAAAGTTCTTAATTTGGCAATATTTATACACATTTAAGCATAATTAATGATAGACACTATGTTCCTATTTGTTGGTGACATACATGTTATATAGAATTTGGCTAATAGAACATGAAATTGTTCATTTTTTATTAAGTTCTCTACAAATAATATAATTATCTTAGAGTTTATTTAAAATTATCTGTTATATTCCACTTTCTATGACAAAGAGATATTGTTATTGGCATATAATCATGATAAAATATCTTTTGTCAGTCAGAATTTTCTATTTTAAGTACCCAAGATTAAAATAATTTTTAGAATTGTTATCCTTTAAATCATTTCCCCCCTCTATACTTATGGAGTTCATATTACTCTCATTCATAAAAATTAATACAGCTTTCAGGATGGATGGTATTTCAATGTCATTGCAGTAAAATATTTAATAATTCCACATTAAAAAGCATAAACATTTCTTGGGATTAAAAATAAATTCTTCTATATTTCAATTGTTTAAGAAATTGTTGTTTAGCAATGTATATTGTGTTTTCATTATTTTTAGTTATCTCTTCTAGTTCAATAGCATTTATGAAATGACATTTAAAGAGAAGTAATGAAACTATTAAATTTTTAAGATTAATTTTCTTTATTTTATAGTTTTGCAAGTTTGAAAAAATATTTTTATTACTATGAGCATAAAAAATGATTTATAGGATTATATATTTTAACCAAAGTTTAAGATTAGGTATATATTGTCTTATGTGATAATCTTGAGCAAATTAAAATATCCTGGAAATATAAGACAAGTTGTTTATTTTACTAACACATCTAAGTTCGTTATAGCTACAAATGGGCAAGTAAATAGTTGAGAAAGATTTACATATAATTATCTAAGAAATTACTTTTCTAAATTTGTTTAAATTCTAAAAGCTTTTTCCCCTATGTTACAAAAACATAGGCTTCCGTGGAGATGAAGCTGGTGTCCCTTTCCCCCACCTCTGTCCCATCTGGAAGGCCCAGGGGATCAGACCACAAACTGCTCCTGGGCTGTTGACCATGAACCAGAGACACAGATACATGGAACAGAACTGCTACCAGCTCTCCCTATGCTTGGCTGATCATGAGACGTCCAGGAGGGAGGATGGATTCCTGCCCTTGTCTGACACCCCAATAAAGACTTGAAAGAAGCCAGAGGAATCCCCCACACCATGATGGTGGCCATTTTCAATGTTTGGAATCCACAGTTCATCAGAGGTCCACCCAAGAGAGAAGCCAAACTCAAGCCCAGCTAGTCAGAGCTGCAACAGGGACTAATGGAGACTTTACTGGTACCTATTTGAGCAAATCAATGAACAACTGGAAGACAACTGAAACAAATGAAGTGATGTTACAAAAACAATGTACATAAAAATTGCTTTTATCATTCAGAAAAAAAATCAAAAAGGAATAAGAAATTGGTACAATAATTAAGAAACTATAAACCATGTTTACAACAATAATTTTATATATATATATATATAGTTGGATGAACAGTATGTTAAAATTTGAGAAAAGATAAAATGAACTATCTTCAAATTTTTATTCTCTATTTTTCAGCTATAAAAACTTGAAAACTTGAATAAGTGAAGCAGAGATAAAGTTTGGTGAGGAAAGCATAAGCATCCATGTAATTACTTAAGTGACATTAATACACTAAACCCACAATATGTATTCTGCAATGACAAATTAATTCATAGATGTCCTTCCAGAACACCTGTAAGTTATCCTAATATTATATAAAATAATAATGATCCATGAGACTACGGGTAATAATATCAAAATAAAGGGAACTGAAAGATGAAATGGCAGGTAGATTTTAAGAAAATTCTAGTATGAATTACATGTTTATAAAAGATTAATTAGCATAGTGTTACAGTTGCAATTTAAGAGGAAGTAGTATCTGAGAGATAGTTATGATTCAATGATGGTCATTAAAATGAATATAGAATTGTTGTCTGAACTAAATAAAAAAAGCAAACTCCACTAAGGAATCAATAATGTTTTCTAAACCTGAAAAGAAATTTTCTTTTTACTTTATCAAACTAAAGATGCCTATTAAATATTGTGCAGGGATGGAATAATTGCTTATAAAATAAACTGTGGTCAGAATGATATTGGTGGCAGGAGGAAACTTCCAAATAGTCTATTTCTCATAAATCTTTTGCTGTATCTCTACTCATGGATAAGCAATTTTATTCCTTTCAGATAGAAAGACTGTCAGAAAATAATTATTATACTTACAAATGGCAATGGTACTTATGAGATTTTGCTCATAATATATATTGTATAATACCTACTTTTCAAATTTATGAATTTTATATTTATTATTTAAGCTTTTAAAATGATTTTCTTATTAGCACTGCAAATGTTCCTTGTTTGAATTTCAGGTTACTGCTACAGAAGGAACTTGTTAAAGTTTAAATGTATTAAAATATTTGTGAATGATTAACTATTAATACACAGTACTAATTCTTTCATTAATAAGATTACTCTGTTCAGTTAATTTGACATCAGTCTGTAATACTAAAGGAATTTTTTTCTTTTACTTTTGTTAGTCATATATTAACAAAAATATCTTAGTCAATGTTCATTTATGTATAATTGACAAAAAATGAATATATGGTGGGCAACAGACTGCCAAATTGGGTTTAATGATTGAGGGTTATTTTAATCAGGGTTAGAATTTTCTTGAAGAGAACAAGCTTGTCTCATAACATGAAAAAGTAACATTGGCTTTATTGTTTCTCTGCATATAACCTTTGGTGGGAAGTTATGTTGTGCACTGTCTTTTAGCACAAGACATTGATGGCAGTGAAAAATACCTGAGGACCTTGTGATTTGTAACGTTAGGGAGACCCTCTTTGTGCGTGCTTTGCAGCACCTTTTTCTGCTTTCAGTGCTTGAGCTGACAGGTACAGGTATCCCTTTGAGATAATGATTTTATTAATTTATATTAATTTATAAGTGGGACTGCTGGCTCTTATCACACTTTTCTTTCTTATTTTGTTTTATTTTTAATTTCTTAAGGAACCCCCACAATTTTTCCTACTGTGTCTTGCATACTAGTGATTACAGCATGGGAAGCTGGAGTGATTATACAGCAGGAAAGATGTTTGCCTTGCATGAAGCCAACCCAGGTTTGACTCTGGCATCCTATAAGGTCCTCGAGCATAGTCAGGAGAAATTCCTGAGTGCAGAGCCAGGAGATTAACCCCTAAGCATGGCCGGGTGTGACCCAAACAGAAAAAAAAAAGATTATACTAGGAAACCTTCTCACCCACATCCTCAACAGCATGTCTGATCACTGGTGATTTTTACAAAAGTCATCTTTACAGTTCTGAGGTGATAGCTCATGTGTGTGTGTTTGTGTGTGTGTGTGTGTGTGTGTATGTTTGCTTTTTTCATTCCCTTATGACTAGTGATAAAGTATTTTTAAATCAACAGTTAAGCATATGTAGGTCATCTTTGTAATATCTGTGTATGTCTTTGTTCAGCTTTTTAAGTTATAATATTTGCTTCTTTGCTATTGACATATAGAACTTTTTGTCATTTTCAATATAAACCATTTTAGATACATGCATGATCTTCAGATCTTTTCAGTAGATAGGAATTTCATCTTAATTCTTTCGTTCGCTGTAAAGAAACTATCATTTGATTGCTTGATCACTTGACATCCCGTTATTCATCGATTTGCTCCAGCAGGTGCCAGTAACATTTCCATTTGACCCTATCACATGCCAGTGTAGCCCAATGGCATCAGTTACTTAAGTAATACAAGGAGCCTAAAACCATTCCTTCAGGTCTTGACAAGGAAGTCTGACCATCTTGTAGGTGGGTGGTCACATGATCTTTTGACACCCATGGATCCAGCGGACGGCTCTAGTCCAGCGGTCGTTTCCAAATTGCATTACAAGTCCAGCCCATCTGATTTTTGATGCCTTGGCAAATGAGACAGCGTCCCTAACTCTGGAACAGCTACGGAGGTCGGAACTCTGGATTCCTTCTCTCACTTGAGTGAGACGTGATATTCCAAGCTAAGCTCTTTCAATTCCTCTTTGGGAGAGCCAAATAGCATTCACATCCTGCAATTGTAGGGCCCAGGTCTCTTTTTTTTTTTTGCTTTTTTTTTTGGGTCACACCCGGCAATGCTCAGGGGCTACTCCTGGTTCTGCACTCAGGAATCACTCCTGGCAGTGCTCAGGGGACCATATGGGATGCCGGGAATCGAACCCGGGCTGGCACAAGCCGCGCGTGCAAGGCAAACGACCTACCCACTGGGCTATCGCTCCGGCCCGGGCCCAGGTCTCTTGAGGCATTTGTTAATGCAGGGAGAACGGAGGAGTCGAAGAGATGTTCCTGGAGCCAGAGGTTCTTTGTCTTTTCACTTGATCACTTGATCACTTGAATCCCATTATTGATCGATTTGCTCAAGCAGGAGCCAGTAACATTTCCATTGGACCCTATCATGTGCCAATGAAGCCCAATAGCAACTGGTAGATTCAGGAATATGAAGAGCCTCAAACCATTCCTTCAGGATCTTGACAAGAAAATCTGACCATCTTGTAGGGGGTGGTCACGTGATCTTTTGACATCCTGTGGGATCCAGTCAGAAATGGCTCTAGTCCAGCTGTCCTCTCCAAATCACAATACATGTTCAGCCCATCTGATTTTCGATGCTTGGCAAACAAGACAGCATTCCTGATTCTGGAATAGCGACAAAGGTCAGAACTGCGGATTCCTTCTCTCACTTGAGTGAGGTGTGATATTCCAAGCATAGCTCTTTCGATTCCTCTCTGGGAGACCCAAATAGCATTCTCATCCTGATTTCATAGGGCCAAGGTCTCTGAGGCGTATGTTAATGCAGGGAGAACATTGGAGTCTAAGAGATGTGCCGGAGCCGGAGGTTCTTTGTCCTTTTAGCTATTTCTCCGATGCCTTTGAAGGCATTCCATGCTGCTCTCTTCCTCCTGCGCAGCTCAGGTTTTAGGTTGTTCATCACGTTGACTTCTCGACCTAGGTATACATAACTGCTGCATTCAGAGATGTCTGTTCCATTGAGAGTGAATGGGGCCTCTGGAACTAGTTAATTTTTTCATAAATATAGTTTTCTTTAGATTCAGCTGTAGACCTATCTTTCCACATTCTCAGTCAAAGTCAGCCAGCATTTGTGCTGCTTGGTAATTTTTGGTGTTATTAGAACGATGTCATCAGCAAAGCTGAGGTGGTGTAGTTGCCAACCATCTATCTTCACTCCCATTCCATCCCATTCTAATTGCTGCATGAAGTTCTCAAAGGGTGCCGCTGAAGAGTTTTGGAGAAATGGTACCAACCTGTCAAACCCCTCTTTAGACATAAATGATCACTTCCTTGTAGAATGGTTAGATCCTGGTGGTGAATCTGTAATACAGCTCACGAAGGATCTTGATGTATTGGGTTTGAATTCCCTTATTGGCTAGGGCTTCCATGACTGCTTCAGTCTCCACAGAGTCAAAGGCTTTCTTTAATTCAATGAACGTGAGACAGAGCGGCATCTTGTACTCCCTAGAAACCTCAATGGGCTTGGTTACCATGCGGATAAGGTCAATTGTGCTGAGTCCTTTCCGGAAGCCAGCTTGCTCGCATGGTTGTCCTTCATGTAGTGTTCTGCCAATCCTGTTCAGGATGACTTGTGTAAACAGCTTGTAGATGACGGACAACAGGCAAATGGGACGATAGTTGCTGATGTCATGAATGTCTCCCTTCTTGAACAGTAGAACTGCCCTGCTGGTTTTCATTGGGAGGGCACCATGCATTCGGACAGGTAGAGTGTGAAGAGCCGAGCTAGTGTATTGGTGAGTACCGACAGCAGATTCTTCAGGTGTTTGGGTCTGACCTTGTTTGGGCCTGGTGTTCTTCCCTTCTATACCGACGAAATGGCATGTCAGATTTCAGAAAGGAGAACGTTGGGAATGACATATCCAACCTGTGGAATTTGGTATATGGGCAGTTGGACGTGGCTGCCAAAGAGCTCTGAGTAGAAGTCATGAATAATCTTCTCCATTGCCTTTCTGGAAGATGTGATAGATCCATCAGGGCGTCGGAGGGCAGTCATCCTGGTCTTATAGTTGGCGAAAGACAGGCGGGCAGTGCAAATGCTTTACCTGGCTTCTGCTGCTTTTTCCAGTATTTCTGCTCTTCTGTCCTTGAGGTCTTCTTTTATCTCTTCTCTGCATTGCTTTGCAAGCTTGGATTTTAGCATTTGGTCCCCTGAGTCTTGCGCCTTGCCACGTTGGTGAATGAGCTCAAGAGTTTCTGAAGACAGTAGTCCATTTGTGTTTTTCTCTCTCTCGGCAAACTTCACACAATCACGGAGGTGCTGAACCAGTCGGGTGTATTCTTCATCTATCTCGCCAATGATGGTACCTTCCCATGTTGCTGCAATGGTGCCAAAGAGTTCCCAGTTGGTGGTCATTCTGGGAGTTCTCTTCTTAAACTTTGCAGCCTTTTCTCCCCATGGTGTGACATAGAATTTAGCACAAAGGAGGTCCGATCCTGTTTGGAATTTGGGGACGACAGCAACATCAGTCAGACAAAACCTTCGATTGAAGATGATGTGGTCAATTTCATTGTGGAACTATCCACCAGGAGATTCCCATGTTCAATGTTTCGATTTAGCCTTCTGGAACTGTGAGTTCCCATGAATGTTCTTGGTGGACATGATGAACTCAGATAATCCCTCATCCTGTTCGTTCCATTCTAGGCCATGGGTCCCGATGTGGAGTTCTTCAGCCAATCTTGTCGGTCTTATTTTAGCATTAAAATCACTGACTATGATCTTGTAGAAGGTGTGATCTTTTTATAGAACTCCTTCAGTTCCATGTAGAATTTCTCAATTTCATCTTCCCTTGCATGTGGATGGATGTTGGTGCATAGACAATGAAGATATAAATTGCTGGCAGTGGGCCACATCTCTTCAAGTGTAATCCTCCTATCTGGTTTGTTAGGCATTCAAATGAACCAATGTTTATGGTCATGTTCGTGTTGACAAGACACCAATGCCACTGAAGCCTCTTTCATCGCATGTCCCAAGGATCAATTCTTCTCGGTGTCAAATACATCGTGATGCGACTGATGCCTTCTCATCTCAGTCAGACCAATGATGTCGTATTTGATCTTTTGCACTTGCAGCATCAGATCCTCGATATATGATTCTGATGCCAGCGTACGTGCATTGAAATTACAGACAGTCATTTTAGTCCTTTTTCATTTTGGAAGCCTAGGTTGGCCGTGAAATTTTTTCAGGCACTGCTTGTTCGCCTTTCTTACTGCTGCCATATGAAGGGCTCTTTTGGGTTTAGGAAAATAAACATTTTTGTTACTGGTTTTGGCATATCGAACACGCTTGGACAGCTTCCCAGGCTCTGCCATGCAGGCTCTATTCTCTCATTACCTTGTGGGGCTCTCTCAGAGGGTTGGGTAGAATATTCATGGTAATTTGGAGGTAAATTGTGTGGCTGCTGAGCGGGGACATTTGGTATCTGCTCTGCTGGGTGTATCTGCGTCTGTGGCTCAAGCATTCCTGGGCTCTAAATACTCTCCTCTGAAGGGTGGGTCTCTGAAGGCTGGGTCCTTGTAGTCTGGGTTTCTGACAAGCTGGGCTGGAGACTGACTTAATCTCTAGGGTGGAGAGTTTAAGAGCTGTGGAGTGTCTTTTATAGCTTCATATTGTATACTTATTTAGTTGTTCTTTTTGGGGTAAAAATTATATATCATATTATATTATATAATTGTATATATTTATAATATAATCATATATAATTATAATTAAATATACATATAAATGCATATACATATATGTTTGTGTATATATATATATATATTTATTTATACATATGTTCTTATATCCTGGTGTAAACCAAAGAGTGTAATCCTCCACTTCTCATTAATTTGTTTTATATTTTATATTCAAAACTTTACTCTGATAAACACTTTTTAGAAGAGTTTTAATTACAAACTCAATTGTTAACTAACTAGATTCCAAATTTAAAAAGTTTAACACATTAATGCTCACTTATGACCAAGGTCATTATTTTTGTTTCTTCTTGAGGATAAAATTTTCTTTAGATCTGTAAAAGCCAGCTGGAGGGATAGAAATAGTATAACAGGTCTCTGTCATGCCTTGCACATAGCAAATCTGGGTTTGATTCCTGGAACTAAATACACCCCCTTCCACCACAGCTCTAGGACACTCAGAATTGACCCCTGAGCATAGAGCCAGAACTAAGCCTGAGCACCACTGGATGTATCTCATAACACCCTCTCCCTTTCCCAACCTCAATTAAATCATAGAAATTCACACAAAATAAAGTTTAAGACTACTCTCTTGAAATTGACAATTAAACATCTGAGAATTGAAATAGTGCAATTTATAAAACTGTCATCTTAAGACATTAGGAAACAAATCCTTATGTCCTATAATATCTGAGAGAAAATAAACAATCTGGTCCTACAATGTCCCAAATTTACTGCATATAGGCAGTTTCTAGGTGAGTGGCTGTTTGAGGAATCAGAAATTTAAACACAAACTAAAAGTAGTTTTGTTTTGGAAGTCATAGGAGAATAAATGTGTGATATAATATAAAGTTCAATTGTATTATACCATTTGAGGGTTTAAATGATACCAAAGAGAAACCTTTGTTGATATTTTTTTAAACAACGCTCAAGAATGGATTTTAAGGGATCAAATTTCCACAAGCTATTTATGTATGTGCCAGGACAAAATCCAACACTCTTAAAGAATTCAGTAAAATCCAATAAGATACTACATAAAATTTTAATATCTAATAATGACAATGAATGCAAATAACAGGAGGAAATGAACTAAAAAAAGAAAGCAAATAAAAATAGAAACAGCTGCAAAAATAGCACACATAATGGTATTTACAGATAAGAACACCAAAAAAAAAAATCAAATATTGTAAGCATGATCTTGAAAACTATAGACTATATGAGTTTATTTAAAAAAGAAACTATTTTTTTTGCATTTTTGGGCCACAGCCAACACTGCTCAGGGTTACTCATGCTCTGCAATCAGGAATTACTCCTGGTGGTGCTCAGTGGACGTATGGGATGCCGGGGATGGAACCCAGATCAACCACGTGCAAGGCAAATGCCCTTTCTGCTGGACTATTGCTCTGGCTCCCAAACTAAAATATTGTTAAAAAGCAAATTAAAGTTATAGATGTGAAAAATATAATACCTAACACAAAATAGGCAATTAATTTAGAAGTATATTGTACATTGAAAATGAGACTGTTATATAAATGAGCCTTAATATTACCTAAGTGGAAGTGCCCAGATGAAAACAGATATAACTCTCGAAAAAAATGACAATAACTTTTTGTCCAATTTCAAGTTATCTATATAGGTAGGAGGAGTTCTAGGAGGGAGCGTAAGCAAAATATTAACAGAAATAATTGTTCCCAAAGTAATGAAAATATTAGTCCGTGTAACCAAGATATTCAACCAGCCAACTGTGATGTGATAACAATATCTTGCTAATACTTGTTTTTTTAAAATATATTTAATATAAATGATAGGTAGAAAATGTTAAGAGCAAGATGACTGTCCATATGGAAGAACAAAATATTAATGAATGGTACAACTATATTAAAAACTACAAATTGCCACACATCAAAAGAACTAGGAACAAAATGAACAGTCTACAAATTGAATCAAATAATCGAAGGTGTGTATTTTTAGCATTACAAACAAAACAATGTAATTAAAATGTGCAGAATATTTATGGAAAGACAATTTCACACCAAAAAAGTCCAAAGGGGTAAGAAAAATGTCAATAAGTACTCATTTTCACAAGTCATCGAGGAAGTACAAATCTAAGTACAAATCCAAGACATGTGCTTGTCTTGCATCTGCCTGACTTGGGTTCAATCCACATTATCACATAGGATCCCTCAGTCTGGCCCGGAGTGATCCCTGAGCACCACCAGCTGTGGTATCAAAACAAACAAAACAAAATATGTATATTCCTGAAAAGACTTGATAGTATGAAATGCACTGAATATGCGGGAAATAGAATATGATTATTGGAGCATATCTTATAGTAACAGAGGGAATTGCTTAGGGATTCTGAAGTCACAGTGAAATACTGAAAAGCACATTGGTTTTCTAACTCAATACAGTTATTATGACTTATAGCCCTATTACAGATTCACTTGAAGTAGTTTTAGGCGGTAACGAAATTTGGTGATAGTTTTGTTACATAGAAATTAAAGACTAACACTATTTCCTCAGCAAAAAGAATTAAAGATTAAACCAATAATTAAAACTAAATGGGAAGCAATTAATATACTTATATTTTATCTTATTTATGGATTCTATTAAAATGTAAAATTTAAGTACTGAATGTGGGATAAGCATATACATTTACAGATGTAATTCTACTCACAATTCAATTTCAATTCTATTTTGTTCTGAGACATACTATGCTTCATTAGTTGTACCAAAATGGGTACAATGTGTGCATATTTTTCTCAGAAAATCACTGAAAAGCAATACAGCTCATTTAATGATGGGTTATTTATAATGTCATTCTTTAGTTTAAGACTTCATACTCATAACAAAAGGATTGTAGCTCTCCGAGTCTGTATCAGTAACTGACTTTTTAGGCTAATTGAAAGTTCTAAAGGCACATATTAACAAAAATGCAAGGGAAAAGGATGTTAGAAGTGGATGAATAAATTAAAAAATAAATTGTGAATCGATAAGCAGGGAGGGTGAACATAGAACAGAAGAACTGAAGGAAATACCTAGGAATTAAGTTATAAATTTTCCTTAAATATATCACTTTTCATTACTTTTATTACAGTATATTAGCTAATGAAGTTAAATAATGTATTTTGAGTTAAGTAACTTGACAACAGGTGAATGTATTGAGATGACTTTAATATAGTGTTACTTCTCAACTAATTTTCATTATTGTAGACTATAAGAATCTTAAAAAATAAATGCAAAAAATTCAAGTCATCTAAATATCTTTGTTCATAAAAATCTATCTGGGAATTTATGGTTAAAGTGACACTTAAATTTTTATGTCAACTACTTTCTAGTGCTCAGATGTTTACTCAGTTATCAGATTACAGATTTCTGTGAAGGCCAATTTCTTTAGTTGTGATCCATATTTAAACCAGTAAATTTTGAGTAAAATAGATTATTTTCATAATGGGGCATGGTCTCAGCCACTCTGTTGAAAGACTATAAAAAGAGACTGACCCACACCCTCATACTCTGCATACCAGTAAAGAGAATTCTGCCAGTGGACTGATTTTTCATTTAAAACTGCAACACTTCTCCACCATCTTCCAATTGCCACCAGATTTCATACTTGCCAATATTCAGTAACTCTAGGTCTCTCTGAGAGAACTTATTAATTATTTATGCCAGCTACATGCATATTGTCATCATACGAATATCATGGGAACAGAAATAAGAAATGTGTTAAGTCATCACAGAAACAATATCTAGGCAACTGAATACTTTATATTAAGTCACAATAATAGATACCTTCTTTAGAAAAGAAAATTATCCTTATGGAAGTGCATCTTGACATTTTGTGTGATTTAACACCTCTTGTGTTTATTTTTTTGTTCTGATCTTAATTTTAACCCCAAGGCAATGTGACTTATGGAAATCTTTATTTTAGGTTTATATTTAATACAAGTTTCTGTAGAAGAATTTAAGTAATTTGCTATCTTGAACTTTATGACATTTATTCAACAGACTGAAAAACTCCTTTCTGAGTTTTTGATACTCAAATACAAAGGGGCAAAAACAAATGCAGCTAATTCTCTTCCAGATATAATAAACACAAATACACAGAGCTTTAGGGTGATTTACTTTCAGCCTGAGTCTTATTCAAAAAGGAAACAAAAGGAAATCAAGCATATTATTAAAAAGTCAATTTTTACATAAGGCCTAAAGCAAACATAAAGTCTACTTCACCATCAAAACAATTTGCTTAGTACAATTTCTTACAGATGTTCCCATTTTCAAATTTAGTATATCTTTCCCACAAAATGTAAGTATGTGTACTAGAATATGGAAACAAGTTTCTCTATATACTATTTTTATCTTTACATTCAGTTTAACAAAAAGCACATGCTAATCATAAAATTTACTCAAAATTGATATGAGGTAGGGACTCTCATTCACTCCTCTTCAAAAATCACAAGAAAATGATGTTAGTTACTGTGATGTCAAACAACTTGTTCAAGATCAAACAGTTAAGAGAAGCAAATGTATGGGTTAAAGAGAAAACTAGGGTTTAAGGTGTTTTTGTTGCATGCAACTGACTGTGGTTTGATGCCAGGACCCACATATTGTCCCTGGAGCACTTTCAGAAGATGTTCATTGGTACAGATCGAGGAAAAACCCTGAGATCTGCAAGAGTGACCTAAAATCCCACCCAAACAAAGAAGATTTCAAAAACTAGCATGCCTAGTTCCATTGTCTGTACCCAGAAATCTTTACTTTAATAATCTCAGAATGTTTTTGCAAAGCAAATATCAAAATCTTATTGATCTAGAAATATAATTCAAAGGGCTGAGCAAAAACTTTACATGTCAGAGTTTCAAGTTTGAATCCTGAGCAGAACCAGAATTGATATCCCTCTAATACCCAGCACCACGCTAGATCTGTTTCCTAAACAAAAATACATACATTACATTCACACACACATACATATATACACATATTATGTGCACATACATATGTATGTGCCCATAATGTTCACAAACATATGTATATATGCATTTATACATATATATTAACAACATTTTTATTCTAGACCATATGATTTAAGAGATTTTTGAGATTATTTTCTCACAAATTATTAGAGTATTAGCGTTGCAATATGTATTCCAGTGAAAGTGCAAAGAAAGAAGATTTTAGATGAGAATCCTATTAATTTACCTTCTAGCATCATTAAATTATTAAGCATAAGTTCTAAACAATAGAAGTTATTGAGATAAACTCTCTCCAACTCTGGCTTGCAATGTGTGTGTTGATAAGAACGTGTTGCACTGGTGTTGCTGAGAATAAAAGAGCTTTGTTTTTTTATTTTATTTATCTATATATTTGTTTGTTTGTTGTTGTTGTTGTTAGACAGCATAATTTATTATTTCTAACCTCTAATATACTTTAAAATGTTTTTGTTATACCATCACGAGATATAAAATTATAAATATGTTCATTATTGGATTTCGGTCATACAGTGTTTCAGCATCTGACCCTCCACCAGCGCTCATTTCCAACCACCAATGTCCCCAGATTCCCTCCTCCATCCCAAGCCTGCCTCTAAGGCAGGGGTTCTTCCTTTTGAGAGTAAAAGAATTTTGAACATTTGGTGGTCTTTCATGTTTTTATTGTGCCCTTTTGGGCCTGCTGATGTTTCTTCTTGAAATGTCAAGCCTTCTCTAGCCTGGTTCTGGTGCCACTAGAGTCTACCATGTCTCTGTTTCACCATAGTCCAATTCATGAAGGGATCCAAACTTCATGATTTGAGCTGCTTTTGTTTACTGACAAAATAACTTTTAAGGTCACATTTTCATCCTATAACTTCCCAAATATCATTGTATGTGTGTGTGGGGCGTCACTATCTATCTTCCTGTTTCACAACCATAGGAGAAAAGAGGAGGAAGTTTATATACAAACTTAAGCATCATCAGGTCAGTTCACAGATTATATCATTTAAGTCCAGCATTTTAATATAAAAAAGATTTACCCAATCTCTCTTGAATAGCTTAAATTTGGAGGCAGGATTACTGCACAGAACATATACTAGAAACAAAGACTCGGATAATAAAATTTAAAAGTTGTGATGTGCACTGGCTAATTCCAGAAAGCAAATTTACATTGAACCTGTGTTGAAAATTGTGCATTTGCTGTAGAATTCAACGAGCACCATCCAAATATACAACATGAAGAAACCTTTTTTATAGAAGCATGCAATATTGCCAACCAAAGTTTTTTTTTTGAGAATTAATCAGTTTAACTATTTTTGATAGCTGGACAAAGATTCATGTGCAGTTATTCAATTTATACAAATAACATGACGATTAGAAGATGTAGAGGTAGTAACTAATTTGTAAAAGATGGTTGTTAGCAGATTCTGAAAAAAATTGATTGTAATAATTTTTTTTTTAATTTTAATATGAAAAATAAAATTTAAGTTTGTAAATACTTAAACAGTATCCTCAGAAAGTATTTCCTCAGAAAGTATTTGTAGGATGATCTAGTTATGTAATGTAAGGATAAAATGTGATAAAAATGAAAAATTGAATTTCTGTAAAGAAAACATTTAAGAAATTTGAGATAGGGGATCTAATAAAAAACAGTGGCAGCAAAATATTGCAATGTAAGATACATTAAAATGGAACTCAAGATGTTTTGGACAATTTTGATTACTTAGTTCAAATAGTTTTGCTCCTGTTGAGATTCTCCTCTCATTCTTCATAACCTTTTTTTAAATGACTTGAATAGTCTTTAACTGCCTTCTAATAACAGGGTAGGTGGCATTCATTTATTCAAGGGAAAAATAGCAATTTTTTTCAAGTAGCAAGTATAATCTTGTTAGAAGTGGAAATGTGAGATATTACTTTTGTAGTCACAGCCAGAGTCTGAGTAAGTAACAGCTGTCAGATTGCTTCACAAATTGGTTGTGTGTTTGGAACTGTGTAGATATTGTTCAGCTTTCTTTCAGATGAATCATTCTCCTAATGGACTATCAAGTACATGGATGAATCTTTCAGTAATGCAAACCATTGCTCCTGGACTTCCTTGAAATGCCTTTAAACCCATTTGGTAAATTACAATTACTATGAGAGTTAGATGAACTTACTATGAAATAACAATTTTTTTTTTGGTAAATTGTCATTTCTTTGAAATTCTTATGTATAAATTTGGAGAAAAAGTACTTGGAAAGGAGGGAAAGTGTACCATTGATATGTATTTTATCTTTTATTTTAAGTTTGAAACAAAAAATTACAACATACAGAAAGCTCTTAAGGACATCATTTAAGAACTGAATAGTGTAATAACATATATTTGAAAGAGATATTAAATTGTACCCTTAAAACATATATGGTATATATAAATCAATTACAAATTGCTGAAACTGTTGCAGTAAAATATAATGCTATATCATCTGAAAAAATATTATAAATTTAATATATCCTAAAATATAAACAATTTGTAACCTCTAAGATGAATTCTAAATATTATTTTCTTGTATAAAATCAGTTTGTCATAAACAGGGACATTTATATATAACTTAATTAGAATGTAATGGAATGGTGTTTTGTCTTCCAAATTAACTGCATTATTATTTGATTATTGAAACTAAATCGGGGACCAAAGTGATAGTCCAGTAGATAGGGTGTTTGCTCTGCATGAGGCCAATCAGGTTCGATCCCTGTAATCCTTTATGGTCCCCAAGCACCTCCAGGAGTAATTCGTGAAACGGAACCAGAAGTAACCCCTGTTCACAGCTGGGTGTGGCTGAATATGAAATACATAAATCAAATAAAAAATTGAAACCATATCATTTTGTCTACATATAGATTATGTTTGCATGCGTGTCCATTTTTGTGTTATATTTCTATTATTTTATACTTATATTGTGTTAAATCTGGCAAAATTTAATGAAATATGGAAGCAAAATTCACAAGATATTTTTCTCTTCACCTAGTCACAGAGTGATACATATATAGATATTCCCTTAAAGGGGAGAGCAGACTATGAAAGTAGTTCAATTTTGTGAGAACTATATTCTGTACATGTTTCAGTCTGCACAAAAAGCATGACTGTGAATAATGAGAACAGGTAAAATGTTGTACCACAATAATGATCATAGGGATAAGGGAGCATCATGGGTCCTCTGCTGGTAGGAAAAGTTAATGTCTTTGTACATCAGTACTAGACACTTGAACAGTATTGTAACAATGCTGTCACCTAAACTATAATAAAATATGTGGTAATAAAAAATTTGCTTTGCAAAGGCTAGTGACATTCCATTTTAGAATTATCCATATATTCCAATTTAGTCCTTTTTTTTTGCTTTTTGGATTACAAGAGGGATACTCAGCGCTTACTCCTGGCTCTGCACTTAGGAGTTTCTTCTGGAAGTGCTCAGGGGAACATATGAAATGATAGGATTGAACCCAGGTAAGTCTCATGCAAAGTAAACACCCTCCCTATTGTACTATCACTCCAGCCCCTTATATTACATTTCAACCTGCATTTTATTGGACACCTGTCTGGGATGCCGCTGAGGTCCCTGACAATGTCAGGACAGAAGTTCTCTTCTACTTCTGAGGACATGGGGAAACAGATGAAAATTCACGAGTCCAGTGCAGTTCCAAAAAGGCTTTTAATAGTACAAAAGCTCTTCAACAGCAATCCAAGATAACGAAAGAACTCTAACTCTGGTCCAAACTTAGACCATCCAAAAGAGCATAAGTCTCCCACCAAAGAGAGAGGATCTCACCTGAGAGCAGTCCTACCCAAAAGAAGGAGAACAATGTGAAGGGGCCTCAAGTTAGTCCCCTTATATATACCAAAGTAATCCAGATCTGTGATAGGAAAGGTTGTGTCAACAAAGAACCCTAAACAAATATAGAAGGGCAGTGTCATGCCCTATTACAGGTATAAACAAAGGTTAAGCCAAGGACAAATCCCTTCTACAGAGATTATCTCTTATGTAAAACACTAGAGAGAGTGAGAGAGTGAGCGAGAGAGAGAGAGCTGGTATTAAGAAATGCATCTTAATTTCATGAGCTTCATGTAATCTAGATGGTACCCACAAGGTCCTTCTTATTTATTATCTGCACCAGGGTGATTCTGAGAATCTTGTTCTCCATATACTAAAAGGGTCATACTCGCCTACTTGAGAGCAAACTAGTATGATCCTTCCTATAACCTCCCTATAGCCAGAGTGGTAGTCTCCTGGTAAATTATAAGTGTCCCATTCTGGGTGCAGTGGGTATAAAGAGGAGCTATGCCCAATCTTGAGAAACATAGAAGTCTTAGTAGATGTATAAGTCAGAAGTTATTCAGAGTTAAAGTGACTTCTGTAACTGACATACTCTCTAGCAGTACTTACATAGAAAAGAGATTTCATTAGAATGAACTTTGGCTGTAGTAGATTAAGCTGTGATTAGGCAAAACAGCAAAGCTCTCAAACTAGCTAAACCTGCCATCCAACAGGCATCCTTCCATTTTTGAATGTATAATTAAAAATGAAAATTATAAATCCTTTCTCTGACTTTATGAGGTTTTCTGTTCACTCTCCTATAAGATATGCTAAATGGAACTATTTTACTTTACTATTTATCTAATTCTAAAAATATTTTCTACAACATAGATGACAAAATTTATAATGCTAGATGGAAGTAAGGACTAACCTTTGTTCTTATCATCCTGTAAAGATCAACCCTTCAACCCTGTCTGAAGCCATAGTATCCACCAAAATAGATAGGTTCCCACACCATGTGAATCAAATGGGTCTCAGTACAGCTTGACAGTTGCCTTTTGTGGCTGTTGAGACTCCAATGACCATGCCATGCAGACACATGGGGCTGACACCATTCTTAAGTCCTATAGATATTTTCCTGGAAGATGAGGAGGGTCAAGCAGGAGAACTCTGTGTCAAGGAGACAACCTCCTTGACTTTTCATCTCTTCCCCACAAAAGAATATTATTTTAGGTGTGGCTGGCCAGTAGGCAAGTGGAGAAAATAGTGGAGCCCAAGGCCTCTGGCAGAAAGCAAAACTAAAGCCCCCAGAAGTCCAAGCAGAAAAGGAAGTAAATGGGACAATTGGCACCCTCATGCCGGGATGCCTCCTCATCAGGTACCCTCCCCATGGGCATGGCTGGCCAGGTGTGTGGCCACTCATACAGCAACATATTAATACAAAAAGCAGGAAATACAACAGCAAGAGGAAGGTAATATCCTCAAAGAGGGAAAAGGAAAAAACATTCTGCCAAGCATCTCTAGAGTTCTACCTGACCGTGAGGAAGAAACAGTACCCCAGAAGAATCAGCCCCAGACCAACACAGCACCATGGAGAAACAGTGTAGACCTCCAGCTCAAAGAGCAGTTGAAGAAACCAACCCTGAAGACTCAAAAAAGAATGCAGGTGTAATAATCTCTCTGTCAAAGAATTCAGAGAAGAAATAGTGAGGAATTTTAATGAACTCAATGAAAAAATGGAACAGATGTCCAATATAATAGAGGGGAACATAAATGAAGCAATGGCAAGGGAAGTCAATAAATTATGGGAGGAAATGAGAGCAGTAATGAGAACAATGCAAATAAAAATATCATCACTGAAAAACTCAGTAGATGCAATGAAAAACACAATAAGGACTCTCAATAGTAGGATGACAGCAGCTGAAGATAGAATCAGAGAGACTGAGGATGAGATGCAGAAAGTACTTGGGCAATTACACAAGATGGAAAAAAAGACCAGAAAATGGATCAGCAGCAGAACAGAGAATATTGGGATGAATCCAATAGGAACAACATAAGAACTTTTGGAAACCCAGAGGGAAAGGAAGGCAAACCCAAGGAAATAGGAACAGTTAAAGACATCCTTGCTGAAAAGTTTCCAGAGTTAAAAGATGAAGGCATCCAGATCCAAGAAGCCTGAAGCGTACCAGCAAGAAGAGACCCTAAAAAGAAAAACTTCCAAGACATATCCTAGTCAAAATAATGGAAGCCATAGATAGAAACACAATTATTCAAGCTGCAAGATCAAAGAAGGAAATTGTATACAAAAGAGCATCCATTCAACTTTCAGCAGACCTATCAGAAGAGACCCCTCCAAGTCCGAAGGCAGTGGTGAATATAGTGAAAAAAACTCAATGAAATGAAAGCCTCACCAATAATTGTTTAACTGGCTAAACTCTCACTCAAATTTGAAGGAGAGACACACAGCTTCTTGGATAAAAACAGCTCAGGAACTTTGTAGACTCAAAACCTACCTTAAAAGAAGGACTGAAAGTACTCTGTTGAGGACTGTTAGTAACTGGGAGTTTGTTGTTTTGCTCACTCCCAGCTAATCTTATTTAGCCAATTTCATTTATGAGACTCTCTTCTATAAACACTTCTAGAGGGGTGGCTGTTACAGAAGTCACCTTGATTGAATAACTTCTGACTTATACATCTACTAGACTTCTATGTTTCTAGATTGGGCACAGCTCCTCTTAACCCACCACCCACGGGGACAGTTAGAACTACCAGGAACTACCACCCTACTCTGAGACTAGAACTATAGAAGGATCATACTGTTTGCTCTAAGCAGCGAGTATACCCTTTCAGATGGAACAAGACTCGATCACCTGGCGATAATAATAAGACCTTTGGGTACCATCTGATTACTGAAGCTCATGAGTTAAGATGTATTACTTTAATCAGCCCCCTCTCTCCAGTGTTTACATAGAATCCGGATTATCCTTGGTGAACCTTTGTTTATACCTACAATAGGGTGGCACTACACTCTGTTTAGGGTTCTTTGTTGGCATGACAACCTCCCAAGGATACGGGTTATATAAGGGGCTGACTTGAGCCCCTCACCTTCCTTTGGTTCCCAGCCTTCAGCTTTGCTCCCTTTCTTTGTCTTTACCTTTGGCTCCATCTTCTATGCTTGAGAGCTTTGTACTATAAAACTTGGAACTACCGATTTTTTCATCCGGAACCCGACCGCGGGACCCCGCCCGACACTCTAAGATGAGACAAAGCTCAAAAGAAAACAAACTTATACAGAAAGATGGCACAAAATCCAATGACAATAATATCTCTCAATGTCAATGATCTCAATGCACCAGTTAAGAGACACAGAGAGGAAAAATTAGTCAAAATATTGAATTCAAAATTATGCTGCCTTCAAGAAATATATCTGAACAATCAGAGCAAAGACAGGCTCAAATTAAAAAGGCTGGAAAACAATCCTTCACTCAAACAACCCCTCCAAAAATGCCAGGGTTGCCATACTGGTACCTGACAGCATAGACTTCAGGCTGAAGAAGTTCAGAAGGGCAGTGAAAGTCATTTCTTAATAATCAAGGGATATGTATATCAGGAAGAAGTTACATGCCTAAACATGTATGCACCCAATGAGGGGCCAGCAAGATACCTAAAACAACTACTAATAAACTTCAAATAAAACATTGACAGCAACACAATTGTAGTTGGAGACTTCAACACTGCTCTATCAACTCTTGATAGATCAACAAGACTGAACCTTACCAAGGAAATACTGGTAAGAAAGAGGGCTAGTAGATATATGTAGGGCATTTCTTCTCAAAAAGCTGAATACACATTTTTCTCCCTCACAAATTCAACATACTTCAAGATAGATCACATGCTGATCCATAAAACATATTCCATAAAATCAAGACGATAGAAATGGTGTCAACTATTTTTTCAGACCATGATGCACTGAAAATAGAAGTTAATCACACAAAAAAATGGAGAATAATACCAAGCACTTGGAAACTAAAGCTCACCACTAAAGAACCAGTATATCATAAAAGAAATCAAAGAGGAAATCCCAAAATTCCAGGAAATGAATGAGACTGATGACATGAATTACAAGAACCTGTGGGATAAAATGAAAGCAGTGTTAAGAAGCAAGTTCATAGCTCTTCAAGCATTCATCAGAAAAGAGGAAAAGGCCATCATAAACAGTCTGACTGAGGTACTGGAGACACATTCCCTGCTCAGAATTAACATCATCAAAATGGTAATACATCCCAAGAGTTTTATACAGATCCAATGCAGTCCCTCTAAGGATACGCATGACTTTATTCAAAAAATTGACCAAACATTCCTTAAATTTGCATAGAATAATATTATTTAATATTAAAAATATCCATTAGTGTGCAGCTATAGTATAGCATATAGGGAGTTTGCATTGTATGCAGTCAACCTGGGTTTGATCCCTGGCATCCCATATGGTCTCCTGTGCAACCCTAAGTATAATTCCTGGGAGAAGACCTAGGATTAATCCCTGAGCATCAATGTCCTTTGGGGTCTGTGAGATAATGCAGTTGATAGGCTGACTTGCAAAGGTTGACTCTAGTTCAACCCCTGGCAAGTTATCCAATAGCAGTCAAGAGTAATCCTGAGAGGACTAAGTGTGCTCCTTGAGAATCACTGGGTATGATGATGGTCAAAACAAATATATCCATACAATCTCTCCCCAAACTCATTCTTGAAAACAATTCTCACTTAAAAAAAACTCTTTAAACTCTTTAATAAATTTTATTGAATTGAATAGTACCACATGAAGAATTACTAGACTTATGAAGGTTTTTTTTTTCTTTTTTGGGTCACACCTGGCAATGCTCAGGGGTTTCTCCTGGCTCTGCACTCAGGAATTACTCCTGGCTGTGCTTGGGACCATATGGGATGCCGGGGATTGAACCTGGGCCTGGATGGTTTGGCCTCGTGCAAGGCAAACGCCCTACCCGCTGGGCTATCACTCCAGCCCCAATGAAAGGATTTTCTAAAAGAAAAACTTCCCATTTTCCTGTCTGATAATAATAATGTTCACAACAATAAAATACTAAAAACAAAAAGTTCACTAGACTCTCTTGTCAGCAATACCTACAAATATTTTGACAAGTTCCTTATATACAAATGATAGTATGCAAAGGAATTCAGGTTATCATCTTGGAACTGAAGCAAAGTCATTTTTTATTAAATGAAAAAAAATTCTCACTTTTCAGTAATCTCTGTAGTCAGCTGTAAGGCTTGTGGCACAAATTTTTTCTTGTAATTCCAACACAGGAAATAGGAAATTAACTTTACTATGAGGAAATAGATCAGGGCTTTAACAAATAAATCATATAATCCCCAAATAAATTTAAAGTAATGCACTAGAAATATGGCATTATGAACATTTTATTGATATTTAGTTATTAGAAATAAAAAAGATAGTTCAAATCTGCATAAATATTGTTTAGGCAGCTGTTATGTGGATATGTTTATACGACGAGAAAGTCATTTCTCATAGAGAGAAAAAGTTATATTTAACAGATTGGCATGGGTAGGCCACGTCTAGTAGTACACAGGAGCTACTCCAATCTGTGTTTAGGACTCACTACTTGGCACTAGAGTGTTTAATAGATCTCTTATGGCATCGGAGATTAAAATGGAGTTTTTAGTATGCAAGGCTTACACCTTAACTTCTGAACTATCGCTCTGGTCCTAAAATATATTTACAAAGACATTATTATATAATAGTGAAAATATATAATAATAATATATATAAGATATTATATGTTATAAGTATATAATAATATATAAGTGAAAATGAAGAAAACAAATAAAACATTAGGAAGAGAACTCAACCCTGGATATATAAATTAGAGCTTGACTCATAGATGCATTTACAGTTACCTGTAATTCTGTCTAAGCCAAACCACTCTTTCACCTTTTTAACATGGACCTGGCATTTATAGGATTTTAAGGATCTGATGTAGTTTAAGGTGCTATATAGACAAAAACAGTTAAAGCACTCATGCTTCCTGGCACAACAGAACTGCATTTGTCTTTGCAGTTCCAATTTCTTTTTGTTCATCATGTGACAGCAGGTGATGGAAGTGCCAATAGACCCAATAGATTAAGTGAACATGAAATCCAATTTTAACATTTAGAAGCAGATTTGGCAAACAATTCTTCCCTGAAGACCCCTTCTAACATAGGAACATGCTGTTTCCTAGATATCTATAACATTTTACACTAGAAACACAAGTTTTCTGTCAAACGCTGGTGCTAAATAATCAGCAGCTTTCCCCAGGCAACACTGGCTTGTATACAGTGGAGCATGCCAATGAATTTCTTAGCACAGATTACCAGCCAGACTATTTCCAAAGGAAATAAGGGCGTTCACCCATCAATCTGATTGTCTTCAATGCTAAATTACCGCTAAATATATTGGGAAAAATTGTTTACCTTGCAATTTTAAGGCTTACAATAACATGATTAAGGTACTAAACTCATTTGAGTTTATAAAATGACTTAAAAAATAACTTCAGTAGCCTTTTTTTAATAACTTATCATAGTAAGACTGCTTCAGGGTCTCTGGTACAGAATATGCTAAACAAAAGCAAAAAAAGAGATTTGTGTTTCTGTAAAGTGCGAGCTAAATTGCTTTTACTGTTTCTGAATACACTGAATGTTTCATTCATATGAAACATAGCTAAATAAAGTGCAAGGATATGGATCCTATTCAGAAATTGGCATAAATGCTTAAATGTATTATATGCCAGAATTCCTGGTTACCTATTCTTAGAACTTGGTGAGGAGTAGAAATATCATTACCTAATAGGCCTAGAAAAAATTTCACGTGACCAGAGAGCAAGAACAGTACATAAGTTACTAGCTTGTGTGGAACTGACCTGGGTTTGATCTCAGGTACCACAATTTCCCTCCAAAATGACAGGAACAGTCCTCGAGCACAAATCTAAATGTAAATTTTGAGTATTGCCATGTTGTCCCCAAAACAAAAAGCCAAAAGAAAGAACAAAAACGTTTTTTTGTTACATTTTAATGCATAAGAGTAACATTGCTAATTTAAAATATGACCTGAGGCATATAAATATATATGTAATTGCTTTACTAGTGGCATAAAATTAGCAAAATTTCATTCTTTTTTAAAAATATATTTTATTATACCACCATGAGATAAACAATTACAAAAATGTTCATGTTTGGGTTTTGGCCATACAGTGTTCCAGCACCCATCCCTCCTCCAGTGCCAATTTCCCACCACCAAGTTCCCCAATTCCCTATCTCCTTCCCTAGCCTGAGGCTATCATGTGTATCATTATGCCTGTATTTAATGCTAAGTTTTATGTGGTAATAAAACTTTCAATAATTATTGGCAAACTGTTCCCTTATCTGTCTTACCTAACCTCTGCTCCCACATGTTTGTGGTGATTTCCACCTTTGACAAACCTCCTGATCCATGTTTTGCCTGACCTTGGATGCTGGTTTCATAATATGTATATGTGTGTGTGTGTATACATATATATATGTATACATATATATATATATATACATATATATACATATATATTTATGTCATGCAAATAAATGCAGTCATTCTATATCTGTCTCTCTCCTGGCTAATTTCAGTCAGCATGATCCTATCCACGTCCATCCATTTATAGGCAGCAAAATTTCATTCTTAAATGAACTTTATTTACCCTTACAGGTCCAAAGTATTGTCATTTTAATGTTATTTAAAAAATATTAATTAGATACAGTTTTGTTTTCTATCTGACACTAACTATTCAGATTCTTGTATCAATTGCATGATAGCAACATAATGGAATTAGACAAGGCATGATGTAAGTGTTCAATAGCCTCAATGGAAAATAATTGCAGTTCTACAGCATAGTCTTAGGGACAGACTTATGTATGCATCACTGTTGGAGGACATGTTCAGCTAATCTGGGAGTTTTGTTGTTTTGCTCACTCCCAGCTTAATCTTATTTAAGCCAAGGTTCATTCCAATGAGATCTCTCTTCTATGTAAACACTGCTAGAGGGTGTGGCAGTTACAGAAACCACCTTGATTGAATAACTTCTGACTTATACATCTACTAAGACTTCTATGTTTTCTAGATTGGGCACAGCTCCTCTTTATACCCATTGCACCCAGCGTGGGACAGTTAGAATTTACCAGGAGACTACCACCCTGGCTATGCTGAGACTATAGGAAGACTATAGGAAGGATCATACTAGTTTGCTTTAAGCAGGTGAGAGTGACCCTTTCAGTACACGAGAACAAGATACTCAGAATCACCCTGGTGCAGATAATAATAAGAAGGACTTTGTGGGTACCATCTAGATTACATGAAGCTCATGAAGTTAAGATGTATTACTCTCTCTCCAGTGTTTTACATAAGAGATAATCTCCTTAGTCCTTGGCATAACCTTTGTTTATACCTGCAATAAGGTGTGGCACTACACTCTGTTTAGAGTTCTTTGTTGTCATGCCCCTCCCGATTGGATTACTTTGGTGTATATAAGGGGCTGACTTGAGGTCCCTTCACCTTTTACCTTTTGCCTTTTGGTTCCTCAGCCTTCAGCTTTTGGCTCCCTGCGGCTTTCAGCTTTTGGCTTTTGGCTTTTGGCTTTTGGCCTTTTGCTCTTTGGCCTTTTGCTCCTTCTTCTGGGCAGGACTCAGCTCGAGTGAGATCCTCTCTCTCTCTTTGGTGGGAGACTTAGGCTCTTTTGTATGGTCTAAGTTCGGACCAGAGCTAAAGTTTGTTCATTATATTGGAGTACTGTGGAAGAGCTTTTGTACTATTAAAAGCCATTTTTGGAACTGCACCGGACTCGTGAGTTTTCATCTGTTCTCCCGCGTCCTCGGAGGTAGAAGACAACCTCTCTCCTGATACTGTCGGGGGACCCCGGCAGCGTTCTCTGACATATAACAGTTTGGTACTATGTAGGGGACAAGATTGTCTGCATGTCAGTGTATAAAATTAGTATACAATTACGAAGAGAGACGTTTTTAACTAATATATAACATTGAATCATGTCTGTGGGGAAATGCTGAGGCGACCTGCACTAAATCTGTGAGCAGAGTCAGGGATCCCCCTTCTGTCCCAGGGGATCAGCAGCTGATGGACAGAGAAAGACACAAGAAGCCAGCGAAGTTTTAAAATGCTTTTACTTAACACAGGTTCTGGCATACAAATCAGCAATAGGAAAAACCCCAAACTTAGGGTTCCTGGCTTGGTCCCAGCCACATGTAAACCAAGATGGCTGCCACCACATGTTAAGGCCCTGCAGAGAGAAGACTGCTAAGTGGTACCAGCAGAAAGGGGGGAAAGAGAGAGAGAGAGAGAGAGAGAGAGAGAGAGAGAGAGAAAGAAGGCTAGTTTTATATGCCTGCAACCCAGACCTCCCACTCCTATGAAAAGCCATCAGTGTCAAATGCCATCAGGTAACTTCTCCCAGGACCTCACCTAGGCTTGTTAGGGATGCCGCCAGGGTCCCCGACAGTGCTGGTAAGCAAGTCCCTTCTACCTCCGAAGCTGGTGGGGAATGGATGAAGACTCAGGAATCCAATGCAGTTTTAAAAGAACTTTATTATCACAGGTTCCAATATACAATCCAAGAGCAGGGGAAAAACCTCTGGACTCTGGGTTCCCAGCTAGGCCCAAGCCAGGTGTAGGCCAAGATGGCTGCCACCACGTGTTGAGGCCCAATAGAGAATGGAGAGAATGGAGAAGCAAAACACAAGGGAAGTCGAAAAGGCAAAAAGGGGAAAAAAGAAGGGGCTTCATCTTCTTGAAGCTTATTTCAGAGCTAGAAATCCCCCCAAACTCCCAGCCCAGCCCATTCTGGCTGGGCTATGTAGAAATGAAAACAGGAAAACAGCTCTATAGAAATGTAGCAACTTCAGGAGACCATCTTTCTGTTTAAAAGGACCCAGAGCAAATTCAAAGCCTCCTAGCAGAGCTGGCAGGAGCTATTAGTTAAATGTAACTTCCCCTGGCAGGGAGAGTCAAATGCCCTCAGGTAATTTCTCTCAGACTTACAGACATGGGGCAGAGCTGCTACTTGCTCTCCCTGTGCCCAGCCACTCACGAGGCGCCGGGAGGGGATGGCGGGTTCTAGCCCTGGCCCGCCACCCCAGCAGAGCAGCACAACAAGCAAGATGACCCCCCAATCCATCAGGCTCCCAGTTTCCACATCCAGACTTCCCTCTTGTCAGAACTCCACCCAGCGACAGCCTATCACAGCCTGGATCATCGACACCCACCCTGGAGCAGTTTTTTTTTAATCCAGCTCAGCCAGACACAGATGTTGAGCTAAAAGAAAATTTAAGGTAGTATTATTTAAAAACCATCATCAGTTTAAAGGAAGACCAACAAAAGATGGCAAAGCAGCCCAAGGTTTCAGGTTCTGTGGTGGTGAATTCACTGGAGTGGTTCTGTGGTGGTGAATTCACTGGAGCCGGGAAGAAAAGAAGGACCCCAGCCTGCACCTGGAGTCCGAACTCATAACTGTCCAATTCTTTCCTGGGGAAGATGTGAGAGGCTGAAACAAGGATGGACAAACTGGGAAGAAACACCCGGCAGAGCAGAAACCAGCTATCCCCGTTGAAGCCCCTGCATTCCATGGACCACGAGAGCAACTTCTGACCTGAGTCCACCATCCCGATGGAGCTTGGGAAGAGCCCAGAGAAACCCCCCACACCTTGCTAGCAGCAATCTTCAAAATACACACTCCGCATCTCATAAGATATCCACCAAGCAGATTAATCCAGTCTCCAGCCTGGCTTGTCAGAAACCCAGCCTACAAGGACCCACCCTGCAGAGACCCGCCCTTCAGAGGAGAGTACTTCAAGCCCAGGAATGCTTGAACCTAAGACACAGATACACCCAGCAGAGCAGAAACCAGCTTTCCCCCATTGCGCTTGGACGCTGTGTGGCCTCCCGATTTACCTCCAAATTACCGTGAATATTCTACCCCCCCCCTTTGAGAGAGCCCCACAAAGTAATGAGAATATAGGGCCCGCATGGCAGAGCCTGGCAAGCTGTCCGATGCGTGTTCGATAAGACAAAACCAGTAACAGAAATGTTTATTTTCCTGACCCCGAAGAGCCATTAATATGGCAGCAGTAAGAAAGGTGAACAAGCAGTGCCTGATAAAATTTCATGGCCATCCTAGGCTGCCAAAAAGGAAGAAGGACTAAAATGACTGTCTGTACTTTCAATGCATGTACGCTGGCATCGGAAGCATATATTGAGGATCTGATGGTGCAAGCACAAAAGATCAAGTACAACATCATTGGTCTGACTGAGGTGAGGAGGCATTAGTCGCATCATGCTGTATTTGACACCAGAGAAGTATTGTTCCTTGGAACATGCGATGAAAGAGGTGTCGGTGGCATTGGTGTCCTTGTCAACACAAACATGGCCGTCAATATTGATTAATTTGAATGCCTAACAAACTGGATAGGATGATTACACTTGAAGAGATGTGGCCCACGGCCAGAAATTTCTATCTTCATTGTCTACGCACCAACATCCACATACAAGGAAGATGAAATTGAGAAATCATAAATGGAACTGGAGGAGTTCTATAAAAAAAGATCACACCTTCTACAAGATCATAGTCGGTGATTTTAATGCCAAGACAGGACCGAGAAGATCGGCTGAAGAACTCCACATAGGGACCCATGGCCTAGAATGAGAATGGAAAGAACAGGGTGAGAGACTATCTGGAGTTCATCGTGTCCACCAAGACCATTCATGGGAACTCACAGTTCCAGAAGGCTAAATCGAAACGTTGGACATGGGAATCTCCTGGTGGACAGTTCCACAATGAAACTGACCACATCATCTTCAATCGACGGTTTTGTCTGACCGATGTTGCTGTCATCCCAAATTCCAAACAGGATCGCACCACCGTCTCCTTCATGCAAAATTCTACTTCCCGCAGCGAGGAGAAAAGGCTGCAAAGTTTAAGAAGAGAACTCCCAGAACAACCACCAACTGAGAACTCTTTGGCACCATTGCAGCAACATGGGAAGATACCATCATTGACGACATCGATGAAGAATACAACTGACTGGTTCAACACCTCCATGATTCTGCGAAGAATGCCCAGAGAGAGAAAGGCACAAAAAGGACGCTTGTCTTCAGAAACTCTTGAGCTTATTCGCCAACGTGGCAAGGCCCGAACCTCAGGAGACCAAATGATAACGTCCAAGCTTGCTAAACGGTGCAGAGAAGCGATAAAAAGAAGACCTCAAAGACAGAAGAGCAGAAATATGGATGATGCAGCAGAAGCCAGGAAAAGCATTCGCACTGCCTGCCTGTCCTTCCCCCAACTATAAGACCAAGATGACTGCCCTCCGACGCCCTGATGGATCTATCACATCTTCCAGAAAGGCAATGGAGAAGATTATCCAGGACCTCTACTAAGATCTCTTTGATAGCCACATCCACCTACCCACATATCAAATTCCACAGGATGGATATGTCATTCCCAACTACCTCCCTTCTGAAATCCGACATGCCATCTCATCGGTAAAGAAGGGAACAGCACCAGGCCCAGACAAAGTCAGACCTGAACACCTGAAAAATCTGCCATTGGTACTCATCAATACACTAGCTCAGCTCTTCACACGCTACCTGACCTAATGCAAGGTGCTCTCCCAATGGAAAACCAGCAGGACAGTTCTACTGTTCAAGAAGGGAGATATTCACGACATCGGCAACTATCGCCCCATCTGCCTGTTGTCCGTCATCTACAAGCTGTTTACACGAGTCATCCCGAACAGGATTAGCAGAACACTAGATGAAATACAACCATGTGAGCAATTTGGCTTCCGGAAAGGATTCAGCACAATCGACCATATCCACATGGTAACCAAGCTCATCGAGGTTTATAGGGAGTACAAGATGCCGCTCTGTCTCACGTTCATTGATTTACAAGAATGCCTTTGATTCTGTGGAGACTGAAGCAGTCATCGAAGCCCTAGCCAAACAGGGGGTTCAAACCCAATACATTAAAGTCCTTCTTGAGCTGTATTACGGATTCACCACCAGGATCTCACCATTCTACAAAGAAGTGATCATTAATGTGAAAAGAGGGGTTCGACAGGGTGATAATATTTCACCAAAACTCTTCAGCGCCACCCTCGAGAACATCATGCAACAATTAGAATGGGAAGGAATGGGAGTGAAGATAGATGGTCGGCAACTACACCACCCCGCTTCGCTGATGACATTGTTCTAATAACACCAAACATTAGCCAAGCGGCACAAATGCTGGTTGACTTCGACCGAGAATTGGAAAGATAGGTCTATAGCTGAATCTAAACAAAATCATGTTTATGGAAAATGAACTAGTTCCAGAGGCCCCATTCACTCTCAATGGAACAAACATCTCTGAATGCAGCAGTTATGTGTACCTAGTTCGAGATGTCAACATGATGAATGACCTAAAACCTGAGCTGTGCAGGAGGAAGAGAACAGCATGGAATGCCTTCAAAGGCATCGAAGAAATAGCTAAAAAGGGCAAAGAACCTCTGGTTCCGGGCACATCTCTTAGACTCCACCGTTCTCCCTGCATTAACATACGCCTCATAGACCTGTGCCCTATGAAAGCAGGATGAGAATGCTATTCGGATCTCCCAGAGAGGAATCGAAAGAGCTATCCTTGGAATATCACGCCTCACTCAAGTGAGTGAAGGAATATGGAGTTCTGACCTCGGTTGCTATTCCAGAATCAGGGATGCTGTGCCCGTTTGCCAAGGCTTTGAAAATCAGATGGGCTGGACATGTCATGCGATTTAGAGACAACCGCTGTACTAGAGCCGTTACTGACTGGATCCCACGGGATGTCAAAAGATCACCTACAAGATGGTCAGACTTCCTTGTCAAGACCCTGAATGAACAGTTTGAGGCTCTTCTTATTCCTGAATCAACCAGATGCCATTGGGCTACATTGGCAAATTATAGGTTCCAATGGAAATGTTACTGGCGCCCGCTTGAGCAAATCGATGAATAACAGGATTCAAGTGATCAAGTGAAGTGATCAATTTCGCCCAGCACCTCACCTAATATCTTGAGCCAAGATGTGCCTGGAAATGCCTTTATAGGGCAGAGAAGGGGGTTTCTGAGATGGCATGTCTCTGTAGCCAAGACTATACTAATGCCAGTTAAATTTTCTCCAAGCCTTCACAAGAGTCTCGTCTACTTCAAGGTAGTTTTGTATTTTAGTTGCCTTTGAGTTATCAGGGAGCCGTGCTTGCTTGCTTGGAGGCAAATAGCATTTCTCTCTGGTCTAATTACTTAGAGATCCAACATGGCCAGGCAAATATGCTGGTAAGATCTAGCTAGTCCCACGATGATAGTGGTAGCATGAGAGAATATTTATACCTGCCAGTATAGAATACATGGTCCGATAAGACTTCCACATTTAGACTACCCCCTATCTATGAAGTGACTTGCAGGATGCAATCCAGGGCAGATGCAGAGGCCTAGGCTTTTAAGTATCCTGCAACATAGGTCCTTTGAGATGTGATGTTGCCAGTCCAAGATCTGCCTTGGAAATTTCTCTTCAGGGTACAGAGGGAGTTTCTGAGATGAATTGTATTTCAGAATACAAAGGCATGCATCTGTAGCAAAGAATATTCTATAACCAGTTAAATATTTCTCCAAGCTTTTACAAAAGTCTCATCTTTTTACTTCATAGTTGTTCTGAATATTAGCTTTGAGTTATCAGAGAGCCATGCTTGCTTGCTGGAGGCAAACAGCATTTCTTTCTGGTCTAATTACTTAGAAATCCAACGTGGCAGGGCAAATATACCAGTAAGATGATTGTGGCAGCTTGAGAGAATCTTTATACCAGCCAGTATAGAATACATGATCAGAAAAAGTGCCACATTTAAACTGTCCTCCCCCTATCTACAGAGTGACCTGCAAGAGGCGACTCCAGGACAGATGCAGAGACTCTGAGCAAGTGTACTGCACAATTGTCCTGATACCACATCATTCTACGTGTTTAAAAGTAAACTTAATTATACTTCTAAGAATTGACATTGTAAAACACAAATGTTTTGAGTTTCCCTTCCTTCTTTTAATCTCAACCTAGAAAGTATTGAGGAAACAACTCCGAATTTTAGAATTTTTCAGAATTTTAGAATATCAATTCTCATTATAAACAGAACCAGGGAAATAGATCAAGTGATGAACACAGGTCTCCATATTTGAGACTCCAAGTTTGATTACCAACACACAATATCCTCTAAAGCGTCCAAATGTGGTCTTGGTGGCACTCAGGTTCTGCTGGAGAGTGGTTCCTGCACTAAAGTTGAGTATAGCACTCTAGTAATGGGGGTAAGCCATTTTCCCTACTTGGAGCTAACTTTGTTCAGTCATTCTGTAAAGTCCCGAGCCCCACAAGGTGTTATCCCCAATCACAGCACAAGCAGGAAGTCCTGGATACCACCTGGTGTGACCCTAAAACAGAACAAATAATTAAAAAAGTGAAAAAGTAAAAATAATGTAGATAAAAAAATGTCTGACCAACAATTTTATAATTGCTGCAGGGAATGCTGACAGTTTTAGACACATTTCTCCCCTCTAAAATTCAGAATTTATTGTTTCCCAAAAAGAATGTGGAAATAGAACATTTTGCTTTCTTCTCTATATACTGCAAATACCTTCTGCCTCAACATTCTGTGACTCTTAAGTGTTTGACTGGAATATATTTCCTGACATTTACTCATATTTGCCTATCCTAACATTTCAGCATACTGCAAATTCTCCTTTAAATTTTTTTGTGAGCCACATATTTTCAGTGGTGTTCATAAACTAGTATAAAGTCTCTACTGTGCTCTTTCAACTGTCAAAAATGTTGAGTTTTCTTCGTAGCTTGTGCTTTGCATCTTCTGTATATCTCTATATAGGAATACTTAGAAGCTTAAATTGGCAGCATTTTCAGCGGTACAATAACTATATTCTAAATACAATCAATCAGGTGTATATAACTCCTATGCTCTGGCTATGCTGGTAGGTTAGCTTGTCAAAAACTATTTTCTAATAATCCAGAGAAAATCTTCTCTCTAGTGTGGTTACCATATTAAAGAGTTCTAAAGATCCCTGATGATGCTTTGTGATAACTAGTATCAAATACTTTCACATTCAAAGCCTCTCTAAAGGGATGTCAGACCAAGTTCTTGGAGGCAATAATAAAAGACTTTTCAGGCTTCAGTTTTCCATGTTCCACATATCTGCTTTCAAATTACCATGCACTTCTCTTTCTAACAAAGCCAACAAGGGTGCCACACTTCTATAAATTATTAGTTTTTTTTTGGAAGCACCATCTGGTTGTGCTTAGAACCTACTCCTGGCTCTGCCCCTCAGAGATCACTGCTGGCAGGACAGAAAAACATATGGGATGCAGAGATCAAACCTTGGTTGGTCACTTATAAGACAATAGAGTTATTCACTGCACTGTGCCTCACGCTTCTAATTTTTTTTCTTTTTTTAACTCTATGATCCAGTTTGCATATTTTTCTTAACTTTTGTATTTTTTTTGTTTTGAGTTTGGACCACACCTGTCAGTGCTTATTTATTTCTCCTGGCATAGTGGCCAGGGATCAGTTCTGGTTGTATTTGGAAGACTTTATATAGTGCTTGGGGTTTCAACCAAGGTAGACTCCATGCAAGAAATTGCCTTATCCTTTAACTATCTCTCTGTCCCC
The DNA here is from genome assembly GCA_021461705.1 of Cryptotis parvus. Taxonomy (NCBI): domain Eukaryota; kingdom Metazoa; phylum Chordata; class Mammalia; order Eulipotyphla; family Soricidae; genus Cryptotis; species Cryptotis parvus. Next base: position 93,433 of record JAJIBD010026576.1, read on the forward strand.
TCACATTTTCTGTATAATATCATATTTATTAAAACTTGAGAATATCTCAGTTTTATGTTTTTATTTTCCTAAGGGATTCATGGTTCTTATTTTGTTTTGTTTTGGGGTCACGTCCAGCAATGCTCTGGAATGCTCCTGACTCTCTGTTCTGGGATCACTCCTGGTGCACTGGGGACCATAGTGCCAGAGAGTGAATCCTGTTGGGTTGGAGCAAGGAAAGTGCCCTACTCAGAGTACTATATCTTCAGCCTGATATTAAGATTTTTAAAAAATATAGCTGCAGAAGTGGTTGTTGATTTTTACATTTTAATAAAATTATCTGTATCAATGATACTTCCTATAAGAATAATAGAACTATATATCAAAAAATGGAATTAAAAAGTTAAACTCCAGTTAAACTCTAAGAACTTTTACACTCGTTTTCTTCTCTTCCTCCCATTGATGTTATTAGTGGTGGTGCCAGCCCAAAAATCTCATTTAAGATTGTGCCTTTTCACTCAAAAGTCTCATACTCTTTGGTTGTGGTGTTCTCACCCACACTTGCTGAGAGGAGAGCTTCTTTCCATCTGATACTTTCTAACAATCTAGCTGTGTGGACGGTGGGCCACAGCAGTGTACAAATAGACTTTTGGGGAGTTACACTCCCAGCTTACACCTGGTATTTTGCTTCTTAGGTGCGGAATCTGCCTGGGGCCAAGTTGTTTCACTGCTGTGCTCACACACCTGTGTTTGGAAGGGCCCTTTGAACCCCAGAATCAAAGAGAACAGAGCTTTTAAGTTCATACTCAGTGTCTGAATGTCACTGGGATTGAATTTATAGCTTCACACGCGCAAGAGACTCACTTGAGGGCTTGAGTCATCTCCTAGTTGTTTCTACAGAATTTTTTAGCAGCCTTCTCTTATGCCCACCACAAACCTCAAATGTGTGGGTCAAATTGTCTATTTATGTTGTCTTTGGGTCTTTGTAGCTACTTTTCTGTGAATATTTAAATTCTATCTCTATAAATGAGTCCTTACTTAAATTTGCTACAGCTATTGGTTTTAAATCCTTTCAAAATTCAGTGTTCATGCTCTTTCTCATTCTGTATGTTTTACATATGGAATATGTAAAACATTTTTCACTTAGAAATGCGGCGAATATAATGCCTACCTCAAAGTATCTAATGCATAATACATCTGTTTCAGATATATAGCATAAATAATCAACCAGCTTTTGTTTGTTGAATGTTTTGTTTCTAATAGTTTCAACTAAGGTCTCACAAAAAGTTGTATTTTATATTTTTTTTTTGCCACCTTCAACCTCTTGAGAAATAGTTCAATGTGAAAATCTTGGGTCAAAGCAATCAGGTATTTATTCATTTTATTTTAGTATATCATTTAAAAATGCTAAAGTAATTAAACGATCAAAATTGCAAACTTAGTATATGTATTATCTCTATATTTTAAAGATAAGAAAATTCTATTTAAGATAATAATAGTAGGATAGCTCAATAAATGTAATAAATTCAGAGAAATTTGAGCAACATTGTATTATATTATATTCATTTTATATAACATTATATAATATTTTCATCAATTGTATTTCCATTAATTTATTTATACTTCAATTTTAATTTCTTCTTGTGGAAATATTCTTAGTAAGCTAAACTTAATTCTTTCTACTTTTAAATATATTCTTACAATAATGTTTTATTCCATAATTTCACCTCCATCTCAAAATCTTAAAAAATACGGTTTTCTCTTTTCTAAATGGCTTTTATTATTCCTCACAAATCATTTAGCTCACAAAATATAAATAAATGTTGTTGTTAATATAAGTAAGCAATGCCTTGTAACATTATTGTATAGATTACTTACCTGCTTGGCTCTCCATACTATTACATATTAATTCCTTTTGTTTGCATTGATGTGCTGATAAATTTATATAAAATTTCATGCCATCCCTCCCCGTGTTGTCACTAACCATACCCACAGTGAATTGTACAAAGTTTACTATTTGTGAACTGTGTACTGATATCAATCTAAGTTTATCAGTCAGTTTAATTATATTTTATATCTTTTTCAGGACTCCCACCTTAATCCTAGTGTGCTATTCCACAGCTTTTAATAATTCCATAATTACTTTTGGATTAGTGTGTTATGAACCATAAAATTCTTTTAGAATTTGATTAGAATATAATTTAAAGTATTATTGAATTGCAGCATTATAAATCAAACAAGATAAATGAATATCTTTACTAATGTATTATATTTCCCACAAAAGTGAATAATCACCTTGATTTCATTTAGTTTTAAATAATTTTACTTATAAGTAGCTCAAATATTGATGTTAGAACTTGAGTCATTAGAGTGACTTAAGTCAACCCCTTAAAATAGTTAATATTTCAAATAATTACCTTTAAATTATATTTATGACACAGAACAGTATCTGTATAATGATTTTTTAATTGTGATAAAGTTTTTTATTATTTAATATTTAGAGAGTTTTCAAATATATTGCATAGAGCCTTATATTCAAATATTATATCAGGCATGAGGATGAGCATTATTCAGGGATGATGGTGTGTTTCTAATTATATATATATATATTTTTTTTGTTGTTGTTGTTTTTGTTTTTGCTTTTTTTGGGTCACACCCGGCAATGCTCAGGGGTTACTCCTGGCTCTGCACTCAGGAATTACTTCTAGTGGTGCTCGGGGACCATATGGGACTCGGGGGATCGAACCCGGGCCGCACAGGCTGGCTGCATGCAAGGCAAATGCCCTACCCGCTGGGGGGCTTTAACTCCGGCCCCTCTAATTATATTTTTATTTATATGTGATTATAGCTAATCAGAATCACTTCATTTTTAACTACTTAATTTAAGTCACTAAAAGAATAGGTATATACCTCATTTAAAAGTATTTTTGCTATCAATGAGATATGATTTCACACCACAGAGACTGGCACATAACCAAAAGAGCAAGGACAACAAATGCTGACGTGGATGCGGGAAAAAAGGGACTCATCCATTGCTGGTGGGAATGTCGACTGGTACAGCCTTTTTTGGAAAACAATATAGACATTCCTCCAAAAATGAGAAATTGAGCTCCACTTTCACCCAGCCATACCACTCCTGAGAATATACCCTGGGAGGCCAAAACACACAGCAGAAACACCATATGCACTTTTATGTTCATAACAGCACTATATAACTAGCTTCCCATACATTTCAGGAACTGATTCCCCCACCTGATCTTTGTCCCTCCAAAAAAATGGGCTGACCTAAAGAACGAAATGATGAAAAGAAAATGAAACTCAATTATTCTGTATTTTATAGTGAGTTTTATTTCTATTTTCTTCATTTTAATGCATAAATATCAATTTATATGTCCTTATGAGGTTCATTATGAACAAAACTAGTCACATAAAGCAAGTCTGTATAGCATGAGGTTATTTGTGAATAAAATTATTTATAATTTCCATACATCTATTCAACATAATTGGTTTGTTTTGCTCAAAATGTGATTTTACCTTGTCTTTGACAGGTAGCAATGATTAATTAGTAGCATTTTATTTTATTTTCATCCATTAAAAATATATTGAGTGGCCGGAACGCTAGCACAGTAGGTAGGGTGTTTGCCTTGCATGGGGCCAACCAGGTTCAATCCCGGCATCCCATATATAGTCTCTAAGCAGTGCTAGGAGTAAATCCTGAGCAAAGCACTAGGAGTAACTCCTGAGTATCACTGGGTTTGACCCATAAAGCAAAATAAAATAATATATTGAATCATCATCAGTAGGGTAAAATCACAGAGACTCTCAGACATGGGGCAGAGCTGCTACTTGCTCTTCCTGTGCCCAGCTGCTAGTGAGGGGCCAGGGAGGCATGGCGGGTTCTAGCCCTGGCCTGCTACCCCAGCTGAGCCTCACAACAAGCCAGACCACCTTCCCCTACTCAATGGGACCCGCCATTTTCCACATCTGGACTTCCCTCTTGTCACAACTCCACCCAGCAGACCAGACTATCACAGTCCGGATCATCGACAGCCACCCTGCAGCAGTTTTTTTTTTTTTAATCTGGCCCAGGTATGCTGAACCAGAGACTCTCAGACATGGGGCAGGGCTGCTATTTGCTCTCCCTGTGCCCAGCTGCTCGTGGAGGCGCCCCGGGAGGCATGGCAGGTTCTGGCCCTGGCCTGCCACCCCAGCTGAGCCTCACAACAAGCCAGACCACCTTCCCCTACTCGATGGGACCTGCCATTTTCCACATCCGGAATTCCCTCTCGTCAAAACTCCACCCAGCAGACCAGATTATCACAGCCCGGCTTATGCAACCTCTAGTGGCCGTGCAGTTTATCAATAAATGCTTTTTTTAGAGGTGACTACAACAGTATGCCACCAGCACGGCAAGCCTGGCAAGCTGCTCGTGTAGTATTTGATATGCCAAATACCAGTAACATTTATATCACATCATTCCCGTTACTTAATATAATTGTTTTAGGCTCTTTATGTTCCTGGAGCAAGCGGATGCCTTTGGGTTCTACTAGCATGAGACAGGACGTATGGAGATATTACTGGTGCCCGCTCTAACAAATAGATGATTAACGAGAAGATAGTGATAGTGATATTGAATCATATGAGATTGACCATAGAGTCATTTTTAAGTAAGCTATTGTATTTTGTTGCTATTGCTACATGGGTTGATAGACATTATGATAACTCAAGAAAAAATTTCAGTTTTTACTTTCTACTAGAATCAAAGTAGTTATATCCTGTTTTCACTTCTTCAACTACAGCATATTATTAGTTCAGCAATGAAGGAGTACGGCTTTAAGTGAGGCTATTATTGCTCATTCAAAATTTTATTTCTTGCTTCCAGAAAACTTTAATCAAATGCTTAAAGCAGGGCCGGAGGGATAGTCCAGCGGGTAAGGTATTTTCCTTGCATGAGATAATCCGGTTCTATCTCCTGTATCCCCTATGGTCCCCTGAGCACCGCCAGGAGTAATTCCTGAGTGCAGAGCAAGAGTAACTTCTGAGCATCGCTGGGTGTGACCCCACCCTCAAAAAAGATTAAAGCATGGCAGCTGTGTCCTTCAAAACTAACTTATTACTTAGGAAGTCTTTCATATGTTCTGGTTTACCTATAAGAACACTTTATTTTTAAACTTTGCTGCAATTTCAAAAGAGACAATGTATGAAGGAGGTTAGATGTAAGTATCTAAGATGGGGAGGGCATAATGAGAGAGAGTCAGAGGGAGAGAGTCAGAGGGAGATAAAAAAGAGAGAGCCAGAGAGAGGAGAGAAAGAGAGAAAGATAGAGAAACAGAGAGAGAGAGTTGAGAGAGAGGAGAAGCAAGGAGAGAGAGAGAGAAACAGAGATAGCCAGAGAGAGAAAGATAGAGAAACAGAGAGAGAGAGAGATGGAGAAAGAGGAGAAACAGGAAGAGAGACATAGGGAGAGAAACAGAGAGAGCCATAGAGAGGGAGAGAAAATGAGTTACAGAGGGAGAGAAAGTGAGTTAGAGAGGGAGAGAGATAGAGAAAGAGAGATAGAGGACAATATCCCTCTATGCTTCAGAAAGAATTAAACAGTTGCATAAGGGCTCATAAAAAAAGTTTTATCTCACCACATCAAGACGCAATCAAGGACTTGAATGGGAGAATCCAGTCCAAGCTGGAAGGCAGCAAAGAAATGTCTCAAAACGGAAATTCTGTTGTGGCCTTTATAGATTCTACTTCTGGAATAGGTCCATATTATAATGGTACTCAATTTGGCATCTTTTACTTAGGATGTAAATTTTGGACTAAGAAGCATGTTTAAGATTTAAACTCCTTTATTCATTTCTGTTTGTGTGTAAATAACCAACAATTTTAAAAGCCTTTGTTAGACTTTATATCATGGTCAATTCAACCCGCTGCTATAGTGTCAGAAGCTAGGACCAAACTGAAAAGGACTCAGTATCAATTCTATATGAATGATAAGGTAAAATAATAAAATAATAAGAATAGTAAAATCATCACCTGCTATTAGTGTTGCAGCAAAATTGAAAACATAATATCCAAATTCTCGCAGTCATTCACTGATCTTGCTGAAAACATATGTGACATTTCTTTATTCAATAATTTTACTATTAAATCTTATGGGTCTTTATCAAAAATATTAAGAACATTATTTATTTTCCTATCTGATTTTAGAAAATTGGAGAATGGATATCAAATATGTTTTATCTGATCTAATCTGTGAAAATGAAGAATAGATATTTACAGATTTGTTTTGGTTAAACATAAAAAATTTGCAGTGTAAATGATTTCTTTTAAAAATTAAAAGAAATTTTTGTCATTTTACCAGGGCAATTATAAATTCTTGTGGGAATAAATTATCTTAATACAAAAATAGTTAATTTTTTTTTTTTTGCTTTTTGGTCACACCCGGCAATGCTCAGGGGTTTCTCCTGGCTCTGCACTTAGGAATTACTCCTGATGGTGCTCAGGGGACCATATGGGATGCTGGGTATTGAACCTGGGGCAGCATGGGCCAGCCGCATGCAAGGCAAACGTGCTACCCGCTGGGCTATCACTCAGGCCCCCAAAATAGTAAAATTATTTATACAGGCAACAAAAAAATCTTTACACGATTTAATATGCATTATTTGTTAAATTTGAATATGCTTAATTTTTTTTAAGTTAAAGACCTATGATTCACAAAGTTATTCATTGTTGAGTTTTGGCATCAATATTTTAACACCAATCCCACCAGCAGTGTCGATTCCCTCCCCCAGTGCTCCCATATCACCTCTCTCCCCAAATGGCAGCCTAGCCCTAATTATAATTAACTCGATGGGCACATTACAAAGTCTCAGTGGTTGCGATTTATATCTAAAGCTTCAGTTTTGTTGAGTTTGTGTTTTGGATATATGACGTTTGGAACTGACTGGGGTCCCCAACCAGTAATGGGTCCACAGGGGTTGGGTTCCCTAGGCACCTTTGGGGCCAACTACTGTTTTCTCTGGTGATAAAGAATCATAAGTACAGTCCAGAAAATTCAATGCTTTAATTCTCCACACACACCAACTCCTACTCAACTCCACACAGACACACACTGATTCCCAAACTGCTAGAGATCAATCTTATACAGAGGTTGGGGGCAGGACACTAGCAAAGGTAAAAAGCTCTTTTATGTTGAGGACAATGAGGCGAGAACAGACATTCCAGCACCAGGCCAGCTCTATCAGAGGGGTCATGTCCCTTTACTGGAGGCTAATGGGTGGATACAAGTGTGCTTTGATTTTCTCTCAACCTTGACTGACAAACAATCATTTAAATATTATTTCTGGTTATTTTTTATAAACACAGCAAGAAAGATGGGCATTTATCTACACCAGGGATTAAATTTATAGGACGATCTTTCCTGAGGAGATCACAATAAATGTCCTAGATGACATTCCCCTAGGCAGATTGATCATTTCCATCCCCTTCAGAGTCCTATCCCCAACACCCTCAGAATGTAATGCTCTGGCTTCATGATGACTCACGACCTATCTTAGGTCAAAGCTGAGTTGTTTTGACCTTGCCTTAAAGTTTTGCCAAACAGGGCTTACTTTAAAATTGTTCCATTTTGAAGTCAGGAAACGAAACCAGGATTTCCTGGTTCCATCCAGTCCCATCCCTCTGTGAAGATGTGAGGCAACAGAATCAATCTAAAGGATTCTGAGGCTATAATTTAGAAATATGGCAGAAGTCTAAGAGTAAATAATTCAGAGTTGATTAACTCACAAATGTGCTGCCCTGAGTATCTTCTTGTGCCTATGCCAAAAAAAAAAAAAAAAGATCTTTAGCATATACAAAGAGCACACTTGAAAGAGAAAAAGATGCTCATTAACATTACAGAACGCAGGGCTAGCAGTTTAGCAGATAATCCAACATATATATGGCTGTATGCTCACCCATATCACCAGTATAATTGAAGCTCTGATGTCTCTTCACCTATTACTTGCAGTATTTTCTTCCTTCTCCAACTTGACAAATACCTGAATAGCTGCTTTTCTTTTCTTTTTTATGTTTCACTTTCAAGTAGCTTGAGAAAGTATATATATATATATATATATATATATATATATATATATATATATATATCACTTGATCACTTGAACCGTTGTTCATCGATTTGCTCGAGCGGGCGCCAGTAACATTTCCATTGGACCCTATCACGTGCCAATGTAGCCCAATGGCATCTACTTGATTCAGGAATATGAAGAGCCTCAAACCGTTCCTTCAGGGTCTTTACAAGGAAGTCTGACCATCTTGTAGGTGGGCGGCCACATGATATTTTGACATCCCGTGGGATCCAGTCGGTAATGGCTCTAGTCCAGCGGTTGTCTCCAAATCGCATTACATGTTCAGCCCATCTGATTTTCGATGCCTTGGCAAACGAGACAGCATCCCTGTCTCAACCGAAAGGCAGGCTGCCCGGAGAATGCCACCGTGTCTCTGAAAAACCTCACCAAGACGCTGCTGAAACGGGACATCCAGGCTGGGAAAAGTGGCCATTCCTCTGTGGAAGACGCCCAGGCCACCATGGAGCTGTACAAATTGTTTGAAGTTGAGTGGGAGCAGCACCTGGTCCAGAATCCCCCTAAAGACTCGTGGCTCCAGGGACTCTGGCGGTGGCAGCAGCGTGAGTGGCCGGAGGAGCAGGGAACAGCCCCGTGGCCTGCTCTTCTCCTCTACACTTTGGGAGCCAGAGCTGTAGGGAAGAGACTCGCCCACTTCCCTAGACATCTTCCAATGTATATATACATATATATATATATATATATATATATATATATATATATATATATATATATACACACAGAAGATGGCATATGGGATTTGTCACAGAGAAAAATCAATAAATGTTCCAAAATGTTTCTGGAGTTATACTTTTTTACTTATTTTTTTGGGGTGTGTGTGAGGGATGTGGTTGGTGGGTAAGTTACACCTGCTGGTGCTTAGGGCAGATCCCTGGCTCTGCACTACGAGATAACTACCAGAGGTTCTTGGGGAACCATATTGAATGCAGGGTTAGGCATTCAAACCTGGTTGGCTGTGTTCAAGGCAGATATCCTAGCTACTGTACTATCACTCTGACCCTAAGGAAGTTCTTGGTATTTTCCCACCTACAAGCAAGACTTACTTCTTGTTTTTGCTACAGTATCTAGTCAGATATTAAAAATTATCAAAAAGATAAATGACTGGTAAATTTTTAATAGGCAATATGAGAAAAATTTTGGGGGGCCCCTGGGATGGACCCAGAGCCATGACAGAACCTGGCACGCTGCCCATGGTGTATTTGATATGCCAAAAACAGTAACAATAATGGCCCTCCTTCGAATGGAGACATTACTGGCACCTGCTCAAGCAAAATGATGAATAACAGGAAGACTAGTGACAGATGACAATAACAGAAAATACAATTTATTCACCCTGGCAAATGTTTGGAAGCAATGAATAAATTATACAAGAGTCTTTGCAAATTTATTAAAGTTTTAATTTTATTAAACAATAGCACATCTCATTAGCAGTTAATTATTTCACATCTCTCAGTGCACTATAATATGGGCAGCTTTATATGATTGTATCAGAAAGTTTTGAAATGAAGCAACTCTAGATTCCTTACTTCCTTGGTACAGGGTAGTAGTTCTTTACCATATGTAAAAAAACACAAATCAGTCCTCACAAATTAAAATGAATACTAATAAGTTAAATATTATATTCAACACACTTGTAAAAGACCAAAAAGGTAACTGACTCTAGTGCAAACTTCATATTTTTTGTATTAAACTGGTGAGCCTAATCAAATTGTTATCAAATAGAAACATGGATTCAATTCTGTTAGATTTTGTCAATGTATAATATACTTACAAAATAAAGACAAAAGATAGAAAAAGAGCATGGATTTTGTGTGTTTTTAAATGTATTTCAAATTTATAAGCTATGTTATCTAACATCAATAAGACCTCTAAGAAAGTTAGTCTTTTTTTTGTGTTTGATATTGAGAGAAAAATGATTTGTGTCACTATGAAACCTACATTTAGAAGAGCCATATTTTTTACTGTGGATCACAGCTTTGTTGACCTTTGTCCCAAAGTGTGGCATTTTCTTTATTGTGATGACACAGATAGACAAAAGAATTTTGGTTGTTGTTTCCCTGTAAAGACAGATTCATTTGTACATTGGCACAATTCAGATTCCTGATAATGAAAATATCAGTCATTGTTGTGGATATAACAGTAACAAAAACACATAACTAAACTGCTTTCTAGGGTTAAAGATTCTATAGTAAAGTCTTCCTTTTTTTTGGTCTAGGCCCTTTATGGAAGTAATTGAAAAGTTTAGAATGGAAAACTTAATGGTATCAAGTAACTATGTAATTAAGGGTGGCTTTACCGAAACACATCAGGTGTAGCAGACATTCTAGGTTTGAGGATGAATAATGTGAAACAAATAAGCAAGCAAAAAGTATTCCCATCCTTTAAAGTGTGATTTTAAGGGAAATATTATTTAATATTATTGAACACATATATAATGTTACAGGCCTAGGAATAAGATATGTACATACATTAAATTTAATTATCAACATTACTCAAACAGGCGTAAATTCCTCCTCTATACAAAATGTAGACATCAAATTAGAGATACCAAGTAACTTTAAGCAGACATAGGCAGAATTCCCAAGTCAGTTTGCCTCCAGAAGTAAAACCCTTAAAAGCTTTGAGTCTATCATAGAAGACAGTAACCAGCCAGAATTTCTGATTCAGAACTTATAGTTGAAGTGCAATCATGTTGTTCAGTTTCTTTAATCTAATACATTCAGTCTTCAACTTCTCTAAAACAGAATGTAAGAAAAAGTAATTTTAAGGTGGGTTTAGTTTAGGAAATGTAGAGATCATTTACCAGGATGATTTGGGAGTTACTGAAATACTTAGATTAGGAAAGATGTCCTAACTGCACTAAAAAGGATTGGAGGATAGGCGATTTAGGCACAAAAAAGATTATGTTATCAACTTAGTAAAAGTTAGTTAGTATTCAGAAAATTTATTTCTAATTGAAAAAAGGACAAGAATCACATTAAGCTATTTTGAATAAACAACTTTATTGTTCCTTTGATAATCAGATGTAAAGGAAATAGTTAAGATCTTACAGTGCTAAGAAGCTTGCTTTGAATGTCACCAATCCTGGTTCAATTTCTTCCACTCAGAGCACTAGTAAGAGTGATCTCTGTGTAAAGAGGCAGAAATAAACTCTCAGTACAACCAGGTGTGACGGTCCCCTCTTAAAATGATCTTTCAATAGCAGAATGAATCATGCTTTCAATATAATTGAGCTCATTAAAATAAAAATAAAATGGTGAAGAAAACAAGTCTTTAGGAAGGATATAGATATTCTAGTCTTTGGTGCTTATTAGATATCCAGGTGATGATATCTTATTGGAAATTTTTAAGGATGTATAGAGTTAAAGAGCCAAAATCAAGTCTTGGCAGCTTTGGAACGGGTACTGCAAGTGTGACAGAGTTAGTGTTACAGTGGAGCTGGCTTTGACCTGGTCTTTGTGTAGCATATTAAAATAAGACATTAAAAAGTGTGAATTAAACTAATAGTTTTGTTTATTCATTGCTAAACACAGCATCACAAAAAATAAGTTTGTGTGATTAAAAATTTCTATAATGTAGAATGTATAATGTACAATGGCTGAACCCAGAGCCCTGGCAAAATCTGGCAAGCTACTCGTGGTGATTTCAATATAAAAAAAACAGTAACAATAATGAGCTTCATTCCCAACAAATGGAGATGTTAACTGGTGCCTGATAGAGCAAATCGATGATCAATGGGAAGGCAAGTGATAAAAGTGATACAAGTGATAATGTAGAATACAGCAGCTGGCGAGTCACACACCTCTGCATTTGGGAGAGCCATCCCAAAGGCCACTCACTATTTCTTGCTGATCAGTGCTTGCTCATTCTTTACCACCACACTCTGTTTTCAAGTGTCTATCAGTCTACACAAGATTTTGATGGTATTCCTGTATTTGCCTGCCTAGTCTCCAATGCAGTTGTATATGTTTACATATATTACCTACTCCTATCCTTAGGTGTTTCTAAAACAAAAATAAACAACTTTTATAGTGACAGACCAGAGCATCTTAATGTTCTGAGATATGTAACTAAAATATTGAAAACTGGAATAGATTGTGAAACAGTTTAATTCCAATGAGCTCTAGAGAATACTCAGGGATAAAAGGAAGCTAAGGAATGAGCAATCCTGGAGACAAGACTTCAGGAGTATAAGTTAACAGAAACTAGACAAAACTTCACTATCAAAAATATGCAAGATGTTTGAAACAGTTTTTCAAAGAAGAAGCAACATTTTCTACTCTTACTGTCAAGTACAAGATCATTGGTTATCTTGGAAAATGTCATTTTTAAAAAGTGGTGAAATAAATATGCACTAAAGTTAGGTACATATAAATTAAGAATCTAAGTATGTTACAGGGTTACTAGATAATTTCCAGGTACTTGTGTACAGCTTGCAAGACTAGACACCGACATAAGATATCTTTAGCACTTGATCACTTGACATTCTGCTATTCATTGATTTGCTTGCGCGGCACCAGTAACATTTCCATTTGACCCTATCATGTGCCAGTGTAGCCCAATGGCATCTGCTTGCTCCAGGAATACAAAAAAGCCTCAAACCATTCGTTCAGGGACTTGACAAAGAAGTCTGACCATCTTGTAGGTGGGCGGCCACGTGATCTTTTCAGGTCCCATGGGATCCAGTCGGTACTGGCTCTAGTCCAGCAGTCATCTCCAAATCACATTACATGTCCAGCCCATCTGATTTTGGATGCCTTGGCAAATGAGACAGCATCCCTTACTCTGGAACAGCGATGGAGGTCAGAGCTCCGGATTCCCTTCTCTCACTTGAGTGAGGCATGATATTCCAAGAACAGCTCTTTTAATTCCTCCTTGGGAGACCTGAATAGCGTTCTCATCCTGCTTTTGTAGGGACTAGGTCTCTGAGGCGTATGGTAATGCAGGGAGAATGGTGGCGTCGAAGAGATGTGCCCAGAGTCAGAGGTTCTTTGTCCTTTTAACTATTTCTTCGATGCCTTTGAAGGCATTCCATGCCACTCTCTTCCTCCTGTGCAGCTCAGGTTTTAGGTTATTCATCATGTTGAGTTCTCAACCTAGGTACACATAACCACTACATTCAGAGATGTTTGTTCCATTAAGAGTATTTGGAGCATCTGGAATTAATTTTTTTTGTATACGTTTTATAAAGGAGCACACAGCTCCTTTATTGAACAGTCTTTATAAGTTAAATAAGTATGTCTCTACAGGACTCAGCAGACATAGAAACAAGAACCCCCATATCCAGGACAGCAAACCCAGCTTCCACTTGCTGCTTGTTATGCTTCTGTTGGTTTCTGTCAGTATTGTTTGCCTACTGACCTCACACTATCCTTGATTCTCTCTGTTGTGGGAAACTGAGTCATCTCTCTTTGTCTCTGCTCTCTACCAATCTGTGACTTCTGTACACACATTTTATTTTACATTTTTCTCTCCCATTTGCCTGCCCTCTACTCAGTGTCTTATTGCATTTCCAATCCTCACCCCTCAGTGTTTTAGCTGAATGTTCACACCCTATGGAAGCAATGGATTGCAAACTACTTTGAAAAGACAATACAATCAACATTTGTAAGACTTTGTTCATTGAATTTTGTTTGCAAAGAAGGTTACCTGGGTTACTTAATCAATGCCAGATAGTACCAATGGATTGGTGTTGATTGTAGTAAAGGAGTTTCCCTTGTGATCTGATGTGCATAATTATAAGGGCTCATTAAATGAAAAAAATCTATGTAACCAAGAGAAAAGTGAGGGAACCTAAAACATAACTGACCATTTTGTCTGGGTTCTAAATTCCACTAACTAGTCATTGGAAAGATATTGATACATTTGAATGCATTTAAAAATAGAGGGACTAATGCAATGTGTCATGTGCATAACCTGATATTCTCCTGTGAAAAACTTTTGCATCTTCTAAATTGACACTGTCTTCCCGTTCAACGCCAATCGCTGAGTAAACCATCAATTTGCTCAAGCAGGCACCAGTAACATCTCCATATGACCTGTCTCATGCAAGTAGAGCCCAAGGGCACCTGCTTGCCCAGGACTGTTGCAGGACTCCTAAGGGCCGCTGCATCTGCTCTGGATTGCCTCCCGCAAATCACTCCAGATAAGGGGGTAGTCTAAAGTGGCAGTTTATCCGACCATGTATGCTGTACTAGCTGGTATAAATATTCTCCCCAGCTATCACAATCACGGGGACTAGCTAGATCTTACCAGCATATTAGCCTGGCCAACGTAAGGACACCTAAGTAATTAGACCAGAGAGAAATGCTGTTTGCTTCCCAAAACAAACAAGCATGGCTCCCGATAAAATATAAAACTACAATGAAGTAGAGGAGACTTGTGAAGGCTTGGAGAAATATTTAACTGTCATTGGTGTTGATCTTTGGTACAGTGACATGCCATCTCAGAAACCCCCCCTTCTCTACATTTCAAAGGCCTTCCCGGCTCTAAACATTAAGCACAGTAAAGGCCCTAGGTGAGATGCAGGGAGGGATTACCTGAAGGCATTGGACCCTCTCTGCTTTCCATAACAATGGGAGGAAGGTCTGAGTTGCGGGGGTATAAACTTGCCGGTTCCGCCTCCCGGGTTTCTTCTTCCCCGGTGGGATCTCCGCCTTGTGAGTATTCCCCTTGGAAGTTTTACACGTGGTGGTCGCCATCTTGGCCTACACGGGCTGGGGTTCTAGCCTGGAATCCTAAGCATCGGGTTTTCCTTTTGCTGATTTGTATGCCTGAACCTGTGATAAGTAAAGCCTTTTAAAACCGCATCGGATTCCTGAGTGTTCATCCATCCCGCCGGCCGAGGTAGAGGAACTGCCGCCCCTGCCCGCACAGGACCATAAAGAGCCTCAAATCATTCCATCAGGCCATGGGAATGAGGTCTATATTTATTCATTTATCTTTTATTCAGAAACAGTAAAAAGAGATATTTAAAAGTACTGCTTTTAACTTTCCATGTAATTGAACTAGTGCCAACATAAAGTCACTCAAACTGAAGTAATGTTTCTAGCATAACAACAGTCTATGTTTTTAGTTAAATGTTATCCTTGCTACTAAATGAAATGATTAAATGTCTATTGAATTGTTTGAATTGACTGATTAATACTATGATGATAGTTTCAGATCTACTAAGTCTCTAATAACTCTGCTATTCTAAGTCAGGATAACAGAGTAATAAATGATGCCAAGAATTGCTGAGTAGAATAACAAGTTGGTTTTTTGTTAGACAGTATCTAAGTCATTTGATTCAGGTGAATTTTCACAAAATTTTTTGTTGCATTTATTTGCTTCCATTTTACTATACTAAAGCATGATTTCCTAAATCTAAATATTATATATTTTCATCTTAATATTTCTGTCTTTAACAATGGCTCCACACATAGTAAATTTCCAGTTGGTTCATTATATAAAGGGATGGGTAATTTTGTTCTTTGCATTCTACTTATTCTATCATCAATGAAATTCCTTAATTTTGTTATACTTTATAGATAATGTTATAAAATATGTATGCATATAATAAATATTTATATGTGGTTCAGGTTTCAGCTATACTAAGCTCACATAACTTTGAAGTTAATATTTTTAAAAAAATTTTTCTCATTAGATGTTTTATCTGTTACTGTATATAAGAAAGATACTTTGCTTAATTCACCAGTTCTTATAAAGTGGGTAATTATTTACTGTTATCTCTGAATATATAAGAACTGTTTATTAAATGCTAACTTTCTTTAACCTATTTTAGAAAACATTTTAACATTCATTAAAATCTAAAATATGTTGAATTCTAATAGATTAAAATGTCACATTAAAGACTCAAAGTTAAAACCTTTCTGATTATTATTTTGATTTGGTTTTGGCTCCATTGAACTGAAAACAATGAAGCAATGTCAAAGAATCACAGAAATACATAAACATTGACACATTTATTTAGCTAAGTATGGTAGAGAAAATAAGCATATGACTAAGTAATATAGCGATTAGCAACCGAATAGAGAGCAGAGCTTAATTAATATAATTTTGGTTTGGACATTTGAAACTATATACTCTTTAAGAACATGAAACTCACATTAATAATATTCTCTCGCTTGCCCAACCAAGTAGAATAATTCTGCACTGCCAAAAATAGCAGAAAATACATTGGGCTTATTTTCATTATATTATACAAATAAGATTCTTCTACTTTCAGTATACAGAAACTGAAAATGAGGCATGAAACTAAAGGTAGAACAGAGCAGCTACTTGCATCTTCATCAAATCCCAATGTTGACTGTTCTTACAGGATTCCTGTAATGAACGAAAGAAATAAAGTAGTGCTCTAAATAGCACACTTGTCAAATAAGTCAATTTGTTCTGCCCCAGCCCAATTATCTAACTTTGCCCTTCAAGAGCTGATGATCAGCAAATTAAATTGCCTTTGAAAGATCCATAAGTAAACAGCTTCTGCCACATTTGCTAACTTCCTTTTAAGGAACAGTAATGCTTTATGGCTTAATTGTCAACATCATTGATAATGTAAATATCAGAGAAAATCCCTAGAAGGGACCAGCAATAATTTAGAGTGTAGGCAACTTACCCTGCAAACTGCAATTTGCAGTTACATCCCCAGCCCTGCTTATCAAACCCCAATCACTGACAGGAGTGATTAATGAGAAACTCTGAATATGACCTCCCCCTCCCAAATTTTTATTAAAAAGAAAAGCTTGGGCTAGAACTATAGTCCAGTAGGTAGTACATTGCACACGGCCTACCCAGGTTTAATGCCTGTCATCCCTTGTGGTCCCACGAACACTGCCAGGAGTATTTCCTCAGTGCAGAGCCAGGACTAACCCCTGAGCATCACTGGGTGTGATTAAAAAAAAGCAAAAAGAGAGACAAAGAAATAGAAAGAAGGAAGGAAGGAAGGAAGGAAGGAAGGAAGGAAGGAAGGAAGGAAGGAAGGAAGGAAGGGAAGGAAGGAAGGAAGGAAGGAAGGAAGGAAGGAAGGAAGGAAGGAAGGAAGGAAGGAAGGAAGGAAGGAAGGAAGGAAGGAAGGAAGGAAGGAAGGAAGAAAAAAACTCTTTAAAGATCTTCACTAAAATCTTATTATTATGCATTTTTTCTTACCCTAAACCAGAAATAACTCATCTGTTCAAGCACACAAGTTGAACTACGAGGCCAACAGTAATGCCCTATTCTACAAGTCTGTCTTCTAAGATGAAAGGAATAATATTTCTTTCAATTAAGTTTCACCTGTGAGGTAGAAAAAATAGAATGCTGCTCACATATCTTCATCTTTGAAACTGATAGAAGAGAAAAAAACCAAGATACTTTTCCATCTTTCCATATAATAATAGTGTTCTCATCATGATTTTTAAGTCTCAAACCTGGATTCAAGGCTAGTAACTAGGTAGCTGAGTCTTCATTCTCTTACGTTTAATACATTACTTTTAACAACATTTCCTTTGCTTGTTAGGACAAATTTTGATCATAAAAGGTATCGTTCTCATCATCAGTCTAAAATGAAGCATTTATATAGATACCTTTAAACTGCTGCATGATTGATTATACTGACTTAAATCTTATTATATCCTGCTTTTGATATTTTCAAATCAAAAGAACAGAGGTGAAAGGAGAATGCCATGAATTTAGAAATTAGTACAATAATGTCTTAAAATTAGATCTATGTTTGATCATGCTCTTAACAATTTCCCTATGGTAGTGTATGTAACATGGCTGTTACAAGGGAGAAAGGGAACTGCAGTTACATAGCTTGAAGTGCATATTTCGCACAGAGGAACATTTGGGAGTAAAAGAAAAATTGATCAAAGTGCATTCTATATATCTGTGCATTTTTTGCTTGACTAATGATGCCAGACATCTCTTACTTGGTTCTTTTTAATAAGCATTTAAAATAATATGCAAAATTAAGGAATCACTTGTTAACAGATTTAAAGCACAGAGAATAGAGTAATCCTTTTTTTTTCTATTGTAATGTCTGTCCATTATTTATTCTAGAAAACTTTAAAGCTTGAAAACTAATCTGATAGGGAAGATTACATATAGATAGACCATAGGACTCATGTGTTTTTGATTCTAGAAGTCATCCCTGATACATAATCGTATCTCAATATGATTTCACCCTTTTCAACTAAGAGCTAAATACATTTTTATCTATTTCTCTACAAAGAGAGATTTACAGCAGAGATTAATACCTATTGTAGATCACAAGTTATGGTTTTTAACACTCAGGTGATGATTACAGAGTAAAAACTTTATTTCTACAGTCTAGAGACAAACTGAAATTGAATTAATGCCTACAAATTTGGTTACAAGCTAGAATGCAGCTAGAACTCAGCTACTACCAAACTGGATTATGTGTAGGAAGTAGTGTGACATATGGAATAATTCTCTCAATGTATCCAGCAGAGTGATCTTGCAGTGATGTTTAATGATAAAGAAACCCGCTATAAAATTATTTCATCAGAGAAGTCATTTTGCAAACTAATGCTCATGCAGGATTATTTTTCCATTGATAATCATAACTTTACTGTAGTTATTTTTTGTGGAGGCAGCACACATGGCATTGCTCAGGGCTTTCTCCTGACTCTGCTCCGGATCACTTAAGGGAGGACTGGGATTCTATATGTAGATCTGGGAGTAGAACTTACAAGGCAAATTTCCTTCCCATTATAATGGCACTCTGGGCCTTATTGTACTTATTTATGATGCTCTTTATATAATAGAGCAGTAAAATGTCCAAGCATTGTCTTCTGAAAATTAAATGAACATGCAAAATTCACAGTAACTTAATAATTGTGTCTGAAATTAAATTATTATCTAGTATAAATCAATGTACTTAATGTGTATAATTTTGTCTGAAATTTAATTATCTAGTAGAAACCAAAGCATTGTATTTATATTTTATGCACATTATTCTTAAATTATCCCAATATGTGCACATGAATACATAAGATACCCTCAAAATTACTTGCTGTACACACATGCATAGACAGACATGTAATATACAATAATGGAAGATTTACACATATGTGATTCCTATTTTCCAAAATAAGATATTTAATTATGGTAATGAAGATGAACTACAATCTAAACGATGTTGGAACTATGATCTTACACATAATCTGCTCTTTTTTTGGCATATTGGCAACTATATTTCTTTCTTTTATTAGAGTTAACAACAGTATATTTATTTTTAAAAAAAAGCAAAAGATTACTATGTATGTTTAGATGCAATCAAACTGAGTAAATTGCGGTCAGAAACTCCTTACAACCAGGCAGGCCTGTTCAGAGACCTCTAACGTGTACTGAAGGTCTTGTAGATTAACAGTACTCATGGTGGCAATTACCAGACTCAAGGAGTAGGCAGAAATTCAGCAGGAATTTGAACACTCCTTCAATTTTAACATTTTAAAACAAGGGTTCCTCTTTTACTCTTCTATCATTTCTTATTTTCTAAAAAAACCATTTCATTTAAAAACAAAGATATATAAACTTAAACTATATCCAGCTATGTTATTTTAATTTTTTAAAGAGGTAAGAACTGATTTTGGACAGTGTTTTAAAAAATTGTCACTAAAATAGTCACCCAAAAATACACAATGGACTTCTATGAAGGAAAGATAAATCTTACCTGGAAATCCTCAGACTTGCCTATACAATGTGAGAAAAAAAGAGACTAATGCTGAGATTATTAGAATAAACTAAAATTTTACTTGTTTTTAATATAAAATAAGGAATGGCTTAGAAACCAAACTGTAAACCTTTTCATAAACCAATCTTTATATATCTTTGAAACAAAAATAGGCTAGAAGCATCAAAAATGGAATCCATGCACAAGTAAAAATGAGATATCAAAGCACAGAAAAAGGACATATTTATAATAGAGGCATATCAATGACAGTATACACAGAACAGTAGAAAAATTGATTATAGTTGCACTAAACATGAATGGTCAAAAATTACCACTATAAGGTATGCAGTTTCAGACTAGGTCAGAAAACAAATCTGTCTCTGATACTCACTTGACCATATGTAATAAATGTATCTTAAAGTGAAAAAAATAGAAAAAAACTATAACCAGCAAATTATTTCTCCCAATGGGAAGGATTGTCATACTTATGTAATTGGAAATCAGAATGACACTTTTATAAGAGATAGGGCTAGATACTGCATAATGATTAAGGCTAAATCCAAAAAGGGGATTTAATATCTCTTTTATATGTACAGATACGAAGAAATATGTCAACAACAACAACATAATAGTAGTAGGATTTTTTTTGCATTGCACTCTTCGTAATGGACAAATAAAGGAAAAATAAAATCAGTACAGAAACAAACCAGTAGTGCCCACATTAGAAAACCATATACATGTTCTTGTCAAGTGCATGTTTAACATTTTACAGCATAGATCATATGTTGGACCACAGAGAAAATATCCTGTTATTATATATATTGCAGTTATATCAAGTATATTTTCAGATCACAAAATTATAAAACTGGAGGGTAGCAATACAAGGAAGCAAGAACCAGACAGATAATTAAAGACATGTGCACACTGTTTGGTTCCTTCTGTTACAGCTCTCTGCCTCCTTCTCTGCAGGAGTCAAATTCCCAGCTAAGTGATTTGCTAAAACATTGCTTTTCGTTTTTCCTTGTAAGCTCTTGTTTTGGTGCTTTTGTACTTTTTCTTATATAGTAAGAGGGACAGACATTTATCTACACCCAGGATTAGGGTGACCTTTCCTAGGGGATGACACCATTATACTCAATACTGCATTCTGCTCACCAGTTGATCATTCCAACCCCTCAGGGTTCTTATCAATTTCTTTGGATAAACACAGAGCTCCTTCTCTGACTTTGCTGTTTTGATCCAAACAAGGCTTAGTTTAGGTCTTGCCTCAGGTGCAAACAATTTGATCCGTATGGAAGTCAGTGAGGTCTCTCTTCCATCCAGTCCCTCAGTGTGACCCACAATGCCTGGGGACTGAGGAGTTAAAATCGACCTACAGGCAATTGAGGTATTTAGTTAAGAAATACCTCAATTATAATGCAAGTCCAGGAATAACAAATTAGTGTTAACTGTGGGAAGACAGTTAAGTATAGTATCTATACAATAGAATGGCAGCACTAAAACAAGAGCCTGCAAAAAAGCTCAAAGTAAAGATAAAAGCAACATTTTAGCAAACCACTTAGCTTAGGTGGTAATTTGACATCTGATCAGAAGGGAGGCAGAGGGCTGTAAGCAAAAGGAACTCAATATCCTTGGCATTGCATACCTCTCCTAAAGCACAGGAGGCATAAATTGTGTGGCCCCCCCAAGCATCATCCATGAGGCCCTTGTGTTCACTGGCACTTTTTAGACTCTAGCAGTAACAGTTGAGGTTCAATTACTGAACTATGGGTCCTGCATGACTAGACTATATATTGTGGGGGAATGACCCTCCAATCATTGAGCAACAGCAAAATGTTCCTACCAAATAAGAAAATGAGAAAAACATCAAATGCATGGAGACTAGGTAACTGCTAATGGCTATTTGTTTAACAAGGAAATGAAAGAGAGATTTAAAGTTTCCTGAGACTGTTACAAACAGAAATTAAATACTTAAGATAGTATCTAAGCAATGAAAACATCAATAGTAAGAATATTCACAACAATGTGGGCCTCTATAATAAAATAAAAATGAATTAATATAAAATGATTATAAATAAAATACAGTCAATCAAATGTAGAAAATAAAAATAGAAATCAAAGAAGTAAGACAAAAAAGTTGAATGAATAAGATATGATTTTAAGAAGGATAAGCAAAATTTTGGTCAGCTCCTATGTAGCTTCAAGAAGGAAAAAATAGTCATCATAATTAATAACAGAAATTAGTGAGGAAAAACCATAAAGAGACTCCTTTATACCAAATTTAGAAACACTAAATAAAGAGTAGAAACTTAATCAAATATTACAACACCTCAAGTTTAAAAAAAAGAAAAAAAAAAAATCTGGAGACCAAAGAACATTTTTAAAAAATTAATCAAGTCTCCAAAACATCAAAACCCCAAGACTAGATTATTTACATTAGTGAGTTCAACTAAATCTTCAACAATAATCAATTGCTTAGTCTTCTCAAGTTTTCTCCTAAAATTCTCAAGAAACAATAATTCCTATAAATAGATTTTACAAAACCAGTTTTCCCTAATATAAGAGCAGATAAATAGTAATACAAGTAACACAAGTAATACAGTAATACAAGTAATACAAGTAATCAAGTAATACAAGTAATACAAGCTGGATAAATAGTAATACAGGTTAGGTATATTTTGCATCAGCCTTCCATATGAATTTGATCCCTGGCAACACATGAGATACCTTGAGCATTGCCAGGAGAAATTTTGAGCACAGAGCCAGAAATAAACCCTGAAAACCACAGTTTTGGGCCCCTAAACAAAATAAAGAAAACTATGGAGTATCAAGTATAGACCTCATTCCCATGACTTGATGGAATGGTTAGAGGCTCTTTATGTTCCTGGAGAGGGCAGATGCCCTTGGACTATCTCGCATGTGACAGGACATATTGAGATGTTACTGGTGCCCACTCTAGTAAATCGATGATGTACGGGAAGTCAAATGATCAAGTGAACATAGGGCTCACCACACACACACACACACACACACACACACACAAACAAACACACAAATAAGTATTTGTGGTCAATAGACACAGAGAAAGTGTTGATATAATTAAATGTTATTTAAAAAGTCATATGGAACTACTAAAACAGACAACCTAAAGATAAACCTGCACATATCTTAGCATCTAATTTAAGTTAATGAAATTGAAGGTTGGAGAAAGAAGAAATCATTTTCAGCAAAATGTATTGCAAAATGTTTTGCAAAATTACATATGTGAAAACTTAGACATTCAGATGAACATTAATTAAAAATATATTTAATACTTGGTTATTAAGCTTAAACCATAAAACAAAGAAACAGAGGCTAACCCAGTATCTAAACATCAGGATATAATGGAGACTCATCTCAATGGCAATAGAAACAAACAAATTAAATAATTAGAACAAGTTCACACTAAAAATCGTTTTACAGTAAAAAGAAATAGAAATGAAAAATAAAACCCTAAGACATAGAAGATTTCTGTACACCTTTAACCTGAAGGGAAGTCATTATTTAAATTATATAAACAGGTTTTCAACCACTTGTCTGCAAATTTATGTTATTCCATAGAAATACCCTACAGCCCACAAAAAGTAACTGCTGCTTAATACATGATATAATAGGCCTGATAGATGCACACTTATAACTACTGTTTTATAAATATGATAGTCTTCTTATAAAGTAAAACTTTATAACTCTACCTTAGAAGCTCATACTTTAAATCTCCTCTTTAAACAATCTGCAGTTCTAAATGGTTTGAAACTATGTTTTGAAAATTTTTATAATATAAAACTAAACAACAAATAAGAAATAAGTGCAGGGAGTGGAATAGACTCATTTTCACAGAAGGTATGTCAATATTCTACTGACACTGAAAGAATATTTGGTATAACTTATTACTTTAAAAGTTAATGAAAACCCCAATAATATGGATTAAAAGAATGACCTATGTCAAAAGATTAGATAGAAGTGTATTTAGCAAAGATGTGGGAAAGTAAAACCTGGAACAGTGCTGTAGATAAATAAAATAGTTTTCAGCCATTCCAGAAATTATTTTCGAAAATAGGGAGCTGAACACATAGCTTAAGAGTCAGGGATCCAAGTTTGAACTCTGGCATAGACTGCCCTCAGCAATGCTAGGGTGACCTTGATGGAGGCCCAAATTGTAGGACACTATCAGGGAAACCACCCAGCTATTTAACTATTATCACGAGGAGTGACAGAACTTGAAGTATTGCTTAGGAATATGCTAAAAATATAGTTCAATTAATCTAAAATGCAAATTTCCTACAATTGAGAAACAATTATATTTGAAGGTTATGAAAACAGCAATTTGAATGCACATGTACACCCCTATATTTATAGTAGCATTATTCACAATAGCCAAACATGAAATCAATTTAATATTCATCAACCGATTACTGGGTAGAGTGATGTAGTATATAAACCCAATAGGACGTTAGTTTTTCTATAAAACATTGCTAAATTGTAACTTTTAGGACTACACAGATGAAACTTTTTGTTTACTCTCTTTTGACTGGTACCTCTACTGGGTGTGATTAAGGGTACTCAGGCTACCCAGAATATCAGGCAGTGATGGGGAATGAATGTGAGTGTTGTGTACACAAAGCATGTGCTAGATGAATCTTGAGGCGCTATTGTAAGGGACTGAAAGACAGTTGCCAGGCTTTTCACACATGTGTTCACAATATTAACTATATGTAATAAACTGGCAAACACCAAAAATAACAATAAACAAAATCAACATCTAAATTAATGTAAACATCTAAATTAATTAGTGTTAATCAGAAGAATCGAATAATGTGGTCTTTGTAGAATAGAAGGAACTTTAGTGTTTAGTGTTAGGAGACTTATACTAACAGAAGTATATGTGCTTATTATTATCCCTGAAATCTTGCAATTATGAACTGATTATGAACCAATAAATCTAAGAAATGTTATAAATTATAAAGCAAAAGGGTGGATTTTGTTATCTATTCTCTACATTGACTTATTTTGTTTTGCTTTTTTGGGTTACATCTGGGATACTCAGGGGATATCCCCGGCTCTTCACTAGGAATTGCCCCTGTAGTGCTTGGATGGCCACATGGTATGCTGGAGGTCAAACCTGTGTCTGCCACATGTAAGGCTAATGCTTTGCCCATTGTACTATTACTCTGACCCTTGGGTGATGCTGACTACAAAGCTAGGAAGGCAGGGTTCATTTGCTATGAAACTGAGTTCCTCATATTTAAAATATATTTTTCTTAACTTTGCCACCACAGTTTTCTTTCTCCTCTATTATTTTATTTAAAAAAATTAAAGATGCACCACGATATCCCCTAAATGTATGTATTGCAATCCACAATTTGTAAGAGAAGGAAGAGAGAAAGAGAGAGCAAAAAAAGAAAAGAGAAAAGAGATAAAGAACCTACCTTAGAGGCAGGCTAGGAGAGTGGGGAGGGTGGGGACATTGGTGGTGGGAAATGGGCACTAGTGGAGAAGTGAGTGCTGGAAACACTGTATGACTGAAACCCAAACATTAATATCTTTGTAATTGTACATCTTACTGTAATATTATAAAATATTAAAAACATAATTCATTATACCAACCTGAGATATAGAATTACTAAGCTGCTCATGATTGGATTTCAGTCACACAGTGTTCCAGCACCCATCCCTCTACCAGTGTACCATACCCAACACCAATGTTCCCAGATTCCATCCCCACTCCCCAGTCTGCCTCTATGGCAGGCAGTTTTCTCTTTTCTTCTCTCTCTCTCTCTCTCTCTCTCTCACTCTCTCTCTTTGTCTCTTTCTGTATTTCTCTCTCTTCCTTCTCTTACATATTGTGCATTGCAATACATACTTGTATGGTTATTATGTACAACCTTTTGCATAAATTCAATGCTCAGTTCTAGTCTGACATTACCATTTCCAACAATTAACAACACACTGCATTTCATTTGGTGACAACACTGTGTATATGCTCCCTCATTGAATACCACTGTCTTTTTAGTAATTAGACTATTTTAGTCTTCTTAGCTTCATTGTATGATTCGAAAGCAATTCATTTTTAATATTAATAATACCAAACTTTTACTATTTATTAATAATCTAATTGCATAGGGTCAGAAACCAGTGATATAGTTCAAATGTCCTTTCAGATAATACTTTTTTCAGTACATATTCTATCTGCTACTGACCAAAGTACATAATCCATAATAATTTCTGTTTAGAAATATGGATATATAGGTAAGTAGATAGATTGAGGACCCTAGCATTTATCAAATATTCTAGATATCCATCCTTGCTTTAGTTATAAAGTGAGGAATGCTTCCCTAAAATTTGCTGTTATTTCTTTCTAATTCTGAAATTTTTCTTGTAGTTCTGAATAATTGGCTTTGTGTATTAGTGTAATACATGCACTAGTAATAGTGAAAAGTAGTAATAGCGCATATAGGCTTGAAAATTGTGCTGTCCTTCTAGTGCATTGTGCATTTTTCATTTAGGTGTGTCAGGGAACGCCGCGGGGTCCCGGACAGTGTCAGGGCAGAAGTTCTCTTCTACCTCTGAAGATGCCGGGAGAAGAGATGAAAACTCACAAGTCCGGTGCAGTTCCAAAAATGAGCTTTTAATAGTACAAAAGCTCTTCCACAGCAATCCAATATAATGAACAAACTTTAGCTCTGGTCCGAACTTAGACCATACAAAAGAGCCTAAGTCTCCCACCAAAGAGAGAGGATCTCACCCGAGCTGAGTCTTACCCAGAAGAAGGAGCAAAAGGCCAAGGAGCAAAAAAGCCAAAAAGCCAAAAGTCGAAAGCTAAGAGGCCCAAAGCCAAAAAGGTTAAAAAGTGAAGGGGCCTCAAGTCAGCCCTTTATATACACCCAAGTAATCCGATCAGGAGGTTGTCATGTCAACAAAGAACCTAAACAGAGTGTAGTGCCACACCTTATTGCAGGTATAAACAAAGGTTATGCCAAGGACTAAGGAGATTATATCTTATGTAAAACACTGGAGAGAGAGGGGCTGATATAAAGTAATACATCTTAACTTCATGAGCTTCATGTAATCTAGATGGTACCCACAAGGTCCTTCTTATTATCTGCACCAGGGTGATTCTGAGTATCGTGTTCTTGTGTACTGAAAGGGTCACACTCGCCTGCTTAGAGCAAACTAGTATGATCCTTCCTATAGTCTTCCTATAGTCTCAGCGTAGCCAGGGTGGTAGTCTCCTGGTAAATTCTAACTGTCCCACGCTGGGTGCAGTGGGTATAAAGAGGAGCTGTGCCCAATCTAGAAAACATAGAAGTCTTAGTAGATGTATAAGTCAGAAGTTATTCAATCAAGGTGACTTCTGTAACCGCTACACCCTCTAGCAGTGTTTACATAGAAGAGAGATCTCATTAGAATGAGCCTTGACTTAAGTAGATTAAGATGAGAGTGGGCAAAACAACAAAACTCCCAGAATAGCTAAACCTGTCCTCCAACATAGGTGGACCTTTTAGTGGTCATAATTATTTGACTTCTTTTGATGAAATTAATATAATAGTGTTATTAATTCATAGCATCAATCCTCTGATAATTTTTCTCTATTTCTCTGTTACGTGGACTACTAATAAATAATAATGTCTAAATGGTATTTTAAAATGCAATTGGTATTCGATATTTTGTCCTTCAATTATTCCTACTTATCCGTGAGTATTTTAATGTGTTTACTTTGGTTTTCTTAAGTTTTTAGATTATTAAAGTTATACCTGCTCTCACCCTAGTATAGACACACGGCATTTTTAAGCATAGTTACAAACCAGAAGAAAGCTTTAGTGTGGTCATTCTAGACAATGCTTGGGTCTACTAATTCACATACAGCATCAAGACCTCATCCCAAAGTGCTAGTAGAGTATCAGTAATAGTTGCAGTGATTGAACCTGGGACATGTAAGGTTCAATCTTGGACCTTATGCTATGCCCCTTGAGTCATGATCCTGACTCTTATAAGGTCTTCTATTAGCAGTAGGGATAGTTTTCAGTTGTTCCGTTAAATTAGCTTTCATATAAGCACCGTATCTTTAATGCATGAAATAAATAAAAATCTTGCAGATGGTTTGCAGTGCTCTCCTCCCACAGCAATAACGTCAGAGTCACTGAGAACGTATTCCTTCTTACTGTCAGACTAAGCGAAGTGTTTCTTATGAGAAATTAGAACTAACCACTGAAGACTTCAGTTATTATTCAGAAGTATTCATCAGTCCAATTTCATGCCATTTTCTAACTTTCATTTCTTCATTGTGATTTTATTCCAGAAAAGCAGTTTCTCAAAACATCGTTTAATTTTATGTCATATAAATTGCTAGAATAGTTTAAAGGGTGGTATCACTGACTAAAATATTAGTCAGTTATTTTAAATCATGAAGATGACATCCTCTAAAACTCTACATCAAATAGTAACTAAGGAAAAAACATAATTTTGACATTATTTGTGAGAGCAAATATAACCCCCCTTTGCCTTGTAAATTGACTATCTTACTCAAATGACAGCAATTTAATATTGTGCTTTATGACATATTTTATAGCACAAATTTTGTGATATTTATCTATTACCATAATTAACAAGTACTGGATAGCTACTCAGATATGCTATTACCTCACTGTATAAATAAATATATATAGTGTATATGTATTCATATATATATAATAAAGGATAAGTATTATAGGATAAATATCCTATAAAAGAATTATATATAAAGGATATATATTAAAAGATGAATAACCCTTTATGAATGCAATAAATCATTTTATGTTCTTGAACACAATCTGTTCAATTTTGTTTGAAACCAAACACACCAGTGTTCGATCTAACTCCTAACTTTGTGCTTGAGAGTTACAGAGTTGTGACATATCACTTACTAATAAGATTAGGCAAAATTAGATTTATTGATGGGCAATGTTAATCCTTTTTGCTTATTTTTAATCAATTTGTTTGTTTTTTGGGGTACACCAGGCATTGCTGAGAACTGCCTGCTGGATCTGAACTTAAGTACCACTCCTGAATAGGCTTAGGGGACCATATGATGTGCCCAGGATCAAATCCAGGTCAGCCACATGCGCAAATTGCCTTACTTGCCATACAAATGCTCCAGAATCTCTTTAACATTATTTAAAATTTTTGATAATTAAGAAACAAAATAGAAACTAATCTATTCCAACCAAAGGTCAACCTGAAGATGTGTTTTCTCTATAATAAAGTCAGAGACATACATCTATGGTTCCAAAAATAGCATAATAATTTATGTGATCAATTAGTTCTTGAAACTTATTGAAACTTATTAAACTTACTCTTCTCCCTTCTGAATTATTTTTAAACAAAGTAAATTTTCCTTAACAATGAATTATAGTTATAATCATGTACTAAAAAACACTTGTTAACCAAAAAGTTGTTTCCACTTTAATAAAATACATGCAAATAAACAAATCTGTTGACTTGCTAAGAATCTATGTCAATTTCTCTAACAAAAGCAAAAAAAAAAATCAGTAAACTGGATGATTCCTTAACGCGATATTCAAGAATACTAATTCAATTTGTATAACCAATACAAATTTTGACCCCCTTTTCTAATGCAACAAGAATTTTATCATAAGTATTCCTGAGCAAAATGCTTCTCACACCACAGCAGATGTGACTTTTAAACATATAGTGATAAAATGATTTAAATGTTTCAAGATATTAAATGTTCAAGATCATTCGAATACCTTATTCCAGTAAATGAAACTATCTTTACCACTGGTTTATCAAATAAGATAAGGTAACCTTTGCCCAAATATTAAGTTTCTGCCTTCTATTAAGTCAGTTTAGGATTCTAAAGCATAGAAGAGTAGGGAAGTGTCTCACTTTTATTCCTTTAGTAATGCAAGTCTGAAATTTAATAAAGTTTCCAAAGATAACTACTTAAATCCTTCACGAACAATTTCTGCTGTGCTAAAGAACAAAGAATATTTTGAATGATTTTGGGGCCACCCACCAGTGCTTAGGGTATAGTCCTGGCTTTGAGCACAGGGTTGCCAGGGGATCAAACTTGGGTCTGTGTATGCAAAGCGAGCACCCTGCCAGCTATACTCTCTCTGACCTCTGATCATGGTTTCCTTTTTGGTGAATGAGCCTCTTAATTTGATGCAAACACATTTTCTTTTGTGTGTCTCTTCACTTGGCCAATGGCATTGAGCCAAATGCCTCTAGATTCAATTTCACGAAGCACTGCTATATTTTCTTTAATGTGATTTATGGATGCAGTTCTGATATTGTGGTCTTTAGTCCATCTGAATTG